>JAWNNQ010001133.1:0-115611 GCA_035044765.1 Leucophenga montana
GGCACAAAGTGTCCGGACAAAATTTCAATACAGAATTCGGGATCTTATCAGGTCCGGATGAAAAATTTATATGGATCAGTTTCATTTCACGAAGCACTGTGGTAAAATCTATTAATGGAACAGGAATAAAGTTTGATTCTGGAATATTATACTGATAATTTAAGTTTCTTTCATCAGAGGGCAATAATTTGAATTGAAAAAGTTCGCAAACAAGTTGCTGATATCTTGATCATTATCATCAATATTTTAGCCAAAGTTCATGCACGATGGAAATGACCGGTTATTACTATTAGTAATAACGAAGTCGAAAAATGATTTTGGATCCAATTTTATATTACACTGAACATTATTAAAAATAAATACAGCAGTATTGATATTGGTCGCGGTGTAAACCGGCAGACAATTTATATTTAAAAATTGAATGTTAAGAATAGAATAGTTTTCACGTTTACATAACCGTTTCGGCATTAAAGAAACAGGGTGTCTCAAAAGAAAGTTCACATTTGATTTGCTGATTGCGTGAACGCAACTATTCCGTGGGGCGCGGGGGTATGTCAATCGGTAGCCTAGCTTTTGGGAATTTAGTCGCTATGGAGCGTTTCTCGGGAGCGGACCGTGACGTTGTGCGCACGTGAGTTTTACAAAAACATTAATTCAGCGTCATTTAAATGATGCGCCAAACCCTCGACTCATTGGAAAATGGGTCGAGAAGTATGAAGAGTCCGGTTCAATGCTGGAAAAATTACAATCCAGGCGTCCAAGGTCTAAGAGAACGTTAGAAAACGTAGACAGTGTTACTCAGTCTGTTCGTGACAACCCGGACCTTTCGATTCGGAAGCGTGCTGTTACTTTAAACGTGCATAGATCATCATTGTTCTAAATTTTAGCAACTTCACTCACGTCCAACAGGTCTCTACCACGAGTTCATGAAATTTTTGCTGGCAAATTGATCTCCAGGAGAGTTGACATAAATTGGCCTCCACGAAGTCCCGATTTAATCCCTACGGACTTTTTAATGTGAACGCAACGGTTTACATTTGGACAATATCATTTTTAAGAAATAAATTCCCAAAGTGTGTATTTTAATATGTAATAAACATTTTTTCAATAAACTACTTAGGGTTGGGTTGGATGATAGGGGTCCTCGGGTGTAGAAATAGGAGGTACTCTATTTAAGGTATCAGGCCAAAAACTATCATCGAAGTCCAATACAACAGCTTGTTGTTTTTATTACGCATGTTGTTAATTTGTCTCAAATTAAAATCGGCGAGGCCACTCAGAAAACGGGTCGAATTTGCATCTAAGCCCACTGGCTCAAGAAACAAAAAAGAGTCATTTGAATTAATCCTACCAATGTTCGGAAGATTAAAGTTACATATAACACAGCATGAGTCATTGTCACGCATTTGTGAACAAAATTGTTCAATAAGCTCAACATGAGAACTATAAATATGCTCTGAAGAGTTTGGCGGGATATAGGAACACGAAATAAAAAAGTTTGACGAATTAATCTTAATTTTTACTGTGACGAATTCAATAACAGATTGTTCGGACTCGTCACGTTAATAGCAATTAGGACGCCACCACTTGGTCAAATCTATTTTTTTTATTTTTATTTCCTAATTATTTTTTTTATTGTCTACATGACAGTACATTTTGTAATATAGTCTATGGGGTAAATAATAATTGAAAAAAAAAAACATTTCTAGCAATTATATTAATACTTTTGTTCGAATATGCTATGCATCCACCACGGACAGCTAATACTTACGGTTGCCCACTCTCGTGAGATACAGTAACGTTCTCTGTCAAGTAGTGCTGCATAAATTACATGGCACAACAATTGATGGTAATGATTAAAAAATAATAAAAATACTATTATTGTTAAACTAGTAGTTATAAATGATTTGGGAGGTCAACTGGTCGTATCCTTTTAAGACGTCGTCTATTTGTCAGTTCCAAGAGGGGTATGTTGGTTATCTCGATGTTACAATGAGCCATAATTCGAGTGTGATGCTTTTTGCTTACTGATACTATTTCCTCTTTGATAGTGTGGATGTTAAGATCTCGATGTATATCTGTGTTGGAGCTTCTGTTATTTGTCGTAGTATTTTTGACTGTTGCCGTTGGATAATGTTGATATTTAATATTTTTGATGTGCCCCATATCTGAAGTCCGTAAGTCCAATTGGATTTATATAGTAATAATTTATTGTTCATTGCCAATTTGGATTATTTGTTAATAAGCTAGTACAGTTGTCGATATTTCTCTTTAATCTGATTTCGCTTTTTCTCAATATGTAATTTTCAGTATTTTGCTGATTTTTCTATGGGTAGGTCTTTATTGTTTATTTTGAGGGGGGTCGGCAATACAACACGTCTAGTTGTAAATATAACTTGTGTGGTCTTGCTTTCGTTAATTTTTATAGCCCACTTATTACTTTGGAGTTTTTGGGAAGCTACATTTATGTCATTGTGGGCATAAAACAGAATTGTGTCATCTGCAAAAGTTGCAATTATAGAAGACGGCTCCTCAGGCTTTGGTAAATCTTGAGTGAAAAGTAAATAAAGAAGGGGTTCCAACACACTGCCTTGGGGTATTCCTGCATTAATCTGTCTAATTGAAGAGAAAGCTTCTTTAACTTTTACTTAGAAGTGTCTTATCTGATAAGTAACTCTTTAGCAGTAGGGATTTTAGTTTGAATAATAATCCCTTATGCCTTTTCTACATCGAGAAAAATTCCTATGCAAAATTTCTTATCTTCAAGGTCTGTTGAAATTTTATTAACTACCCTATGTATTTGTTCAATTGTTGAGTGTAGTTTTCTGAATCCAAACTGATGGTCAGGTATAACGAAAATTTAATACACACCATGTTTTTCAATTATTTTTTATTTTATTAATAGAAAACATTTTTTTAAAGATCTTCATGTAAAGTTGATAATTGTGCAACAATTGAAATAACGAAAATATTAAGGGAATTAAGTAATTAAATGAACCTAAACGAATTTATTAATATGAAATGGAGTCGCCTCTTTTTTGTGCAACCAATTGCAGTCGGCGAGCATCGAATTTACTAAGTTTCGTAAAGTGTTTACGTCAATAGTTGCCAATTTCTCGACAATTGATGCTTTTAGGTCCTTTAAGGACTCGAATTGCCTTCCACCCTCATAAACTTTTGCTGAAAGGAGGCCCCAAAGGTATTCAATTGGATTAAAATCCGGACTTATTGCTGGCCACTGCAATAAGGGGATATCATTAGAACAGAAAAACGACATCGTATGCCTTGCAACGTGTATAGGAGCGTTATCTTGTTGAAATGTCCAGTCTTCGCCATGGAACTCCTCCGCAAATGGTATAATGGTATACATTTGCGCATTGATCCGTCCCGGCACAAAGCAAATGGGAGACATTCCAGCAGAGCTAAAAGCCGCCCATACCATCAGAGAGCCACCACCATGGTTCCGCCTATAGCTCGTCTTCCTGGGTCTTGGGTCCCGCTAGTACTTTTGATTTCCATCTGTACCGTTGGGTTGAACTTCTTTTCATCACTGAAAATCACCTTTCCGAAGTCGTTGCCCCAAAACTTATGTTTTTCATAGAAGGCAAACTGGCCCTTCTTATGTCGGGGTAACAGTTTTGGTGTCCGCACCTTTGAGTCATATTTGAGGTGCAACTCTTTTCGGTAAATCTGTTTCACCCTCTGCCTACTTATTGTCAAGTTCAAGTTTATTTGTTCGCTACTCATGTTTTTAGCCCTTGCCATCGCCTTAATATGCCGTTTACTGCGCGCATCAACTTTTTTTACTGCGCGCATCAACTTTTGCTACTTGTCCCTCTTCTGTTGTTTCGGGCATATTTCTGAGTATTTTTTTAAAATAATTCGCGATAGTACTTCGATGTCGTTTTAATCTTTTGGTAATTTCTGATATTTTAATGCCACATTCAGCCAATGTTTCAACTTGGATTTTTTTTTTTCATTTAATTTAATAAAAAAATTAAAAAAATTGCAACAATACTTTTTTTTTATCTTTTTATTTGCCATCAGTTTGATGCAGGAACTATAATCAAATTTTCTGACTACTTAATTTTCACATTTACGGTTTACTTATTATATTAACATTTAATAACATAATAACCTAATCTTAACTTAATCTTAATGTCCTTGAAAATGACAGATCTAACACTCGCTGAAGGCGCCTCGTTGTTGTTGAATTGTTGTTGAATCCAATAAATTGATAGCCAGAATATTACAGTCTCTTGATTTCTTCATCGTTATGAATATTGCAACAATACTAATTATAATCAATTAGTAAACCATATTTTAATACACTCAATAATTTTTTGCAGCGAGATAATTAATGTGTCACACTCAAAATAGAAATGAAGAACTTTGCACAAATATCAACTTTCTATTAAAGTCATGACTTTGTCTCTTTTAAAATCTTAACGGGACTATAGATTAAAAGCAGATAAGAAATATATGCATGGAAAAACATCACAAAACATAAGAGATAAAACATGTATACTCGAAACATTAATGCCGTTATTAGAACAACTGTAATAAGCAAAAAAAAAAAATTTTGCACAAATATCAATTTTACTGAGGTATTTGTTCAATTGCTGAGTGTTGTTTTCTAAATCCAAACTGGTGGTCAGGTATAATGAAGCTATTGTCAAGTATGGGTTGTAATCTTTCTTTGAGTATTCTTTCAAACAACTTTGATAAAATCGGTAAAAGGCTTATCGGTCTATATGAAGCTGAATTTGTAGGATCTTTGCTAGGCTTAGGTTTAGCAATGACTTCTGCTACCTTCCATGTCTTTGGAAAATATTTTAGTCTAATTGAACAAATTTCGGAGATAGCGTATAGCTTTCGATGGAAGTTCTTTAAGCAGCTTTCCAGTTATCATATCATACCCGGCCGATTTTTTTACTTTAGTTTTATCAATAGCTTTTGTTATCTCATTATCAGTTACATATCGGATTGGAAGGTTGCAAAAGGAGCAGCTTGAAGAATGTGCGATATGGTCGTAATTTTGTGGATTGTTTACAAATGTTTTTTGATAAAAGTCAGCAAGGACTGAAGATTTTTCAAAATCTGTTTTAGCCCTAGTGCCATCTGGCTTCTTTAGTGGTGGGGTGTGTGTGGTGGTTCTACTTAATTTACTAGTAGCCTTCCAAAGAGAGAAATTAGTGTCTATGGTTGGAGTCAGGTGAGTTAGATACTTTTCTATACTTTTATTTGAATTTCGCTTAAGAGCTTCTTTAAGTTCTTTAGTCGCTCTATTAAGTTTCATTTTATCTTCGGGACATCTTATAGCTTGCCACTTTTTCAGAAGCTTTCTTTTTGCTTCAATTTGATGACGAATGGATGCGGGTGTATATTTGGCAGTCTCTTTTTGAGTTAATATAGGGTACAACTAAGAGCTGATTCAACTACGGTGTCATTAAAATATATTACAGAACTTTAAATATCATTTGGAGATTTTAAAGAAATATCCGATCGTAAATGTAGCTCTAGAAATTCTTTATATGGTTGCCAGTCGGTCTTAGAGTTATAGAGGGTTGGCTTCGGGTTGTCTGTAGCAAGAGAAGTTAAGTAATCAAGTTGAATTGGAGAGTGGTTGGAAAATAATTCAAAACGGGATTTGATGGAAATGTGTTTGATACTAATGGTTTTGATAACAGAAAAGTCTATGAGATCTGGCACTTTACGTGGATCTGTTGGCCAGTAAGTAGGGTCCCCAGTTAATACGTGCTTACTATTGTTGATGTAAATCGATTCGAGAAGTTTTTCACCTTTTTTTTTGTAAGCTGGGAGCCCCATGCTCTATGCTTTGCATTGAAATCACCTGCAGCTATGAATCTAGGACTTACAGATTTAAAGTAGCTGTTATATTGGGATAGAGTAACTTTGTGTTTTGGGGAACTATATAGGGTGGAAATAGTCAGGGGACCAAACTGATCAAATAAATAAATGGAAGTAGCTTGCATATAATTGAAGCTGTACTTTTTAGTTTCAGTAAATTGAATTTTATTTTTTACGATTATTGCTGAGCTCCTTTGACCGTTCCGTCTGGATGGTTAGTAGTAAACAAAGTGTACCCTGTGATGTTAATGAAATGTTTTTTCGTGAGATGGGTTTCTGATATAAGTGCCATTTCAATATTATTTTCATATAAAAATTGTTTCAATTCAAAAACATGTTGCCTTGGCCCGTTAGCATTCCAAAATATAATACGTAGGTTATCTGGGATCATTTACGTGCTTATTTTGGACACGAGTAGTGTATTTAGAATAGCCGACAATTGCTGCATTAGTTGTTTCATCATATTTTTTAGCTCTTGCATATCATAATCTTGCGTTGGATTGGATAGAACTGGATGTTGTATTGTGGACGCCGGTGCAGTGGATAGTGGTGGGAAGTTTGAAGGTTGGATTTGATTTCTATTTTGGAGACACGAGTCAACATTATCTTTATGAGTAGCACCAATCGTATGTAAGTTTTCAGTTGTTGAACTGTGGGTTCTGGCCATTTGAGCATAGCAAATTGCTGGATTTACAGATGGACTTGCATTTACTGTAGTGGCACCATTCTATCGCCAACTTTTTTTATATTTTTTTTTTTTTTTTATTTTTTTATATTTTTCTCCCGAAGATCGGGAAAACGCAGAACTTTAAGCATTTTGTAGACATCACAGGCTTTGTAATTTGCGGTGTGGTTTCCACCGCATAAAGCACATTTTGTAAGACCTTTGCCAAAAGCCAAGTGCAATCTACGGTTTTATGTTTTCCAGCACACTTTACATAAACAGGGTCTCTTGTGCAGTAATTTTTTGTATGCCCATATACATTGGGAAAGAGTACATTTAGTATGAGGAGGCTCGAACTTGATTTTAGGTTGAAGATGGTGGGTTATATTATAAATGTCCTTGTTATTTTCTTTTTGCTTGAGCTCTAGGGAAAATAATGGTAGAGGAATTTTTGTACTTCTTTGTTGAATGTAATAAACGTTATTTACTACGTGGCCTAGTTCTAAGAGTTCAGCTTTGATTTCTTCAACGTCAGCTGAAAGGTGCATATTCCTAAGAATAATTTTGAGATTTCTATCTTCCTTAGCTTTAAAGGTATAGAATTTAGTTTCTTTTTGGCGTAACATGTTTATAATACTTCTATAAGATGAAGAATCAGCTGATTGAACTCTCACCTCATTATTTGCAAGTGCTTTCAGTTCGAAATTATTCTGAACAACTTCTTTAAGAGCTACATTTTGTATTTTAATCTGACCAAAACCCTGTGCATAAATTGGTAGATGTTTATTTGGTTTAAGAGGCGCCTGCTTTACTTGTTGGGTTGCTTTGTCTGGATTAGTATCGTCTTGTTCATCATACTTGTCGTCAGAGTCTGCTAACAGTTGGAAACGGTTTGAAGAATTTGGTTGGCTGAGCTAGTATTTTTGTAATTTTGTTTGTGTTCTGTTTTTTGGTTTTTTATTGCTGCTTTGTAATTGTTGTGTATTGTCCCGTTGTCGTTTTAGGTTGGTATGAGGGATTGTGTTGTTGTTTGAGCTAGCTGCGTTTTGAATTCTATTATTTGTTGGACTAACGGTTCCCGATGACTCACTCGATGAACGCGACGTTGCGGTATCCTTGTTTTTATAATTTTGCATTTGGCTGTTTACTACTATTGGATTAGCTGCAAAGTAGATGTAGCCAATGACGATTGTGATGACGCGATAGTTAGATTAGCTGTAATAGCAGCTGTAGCCAAGTACGATTGCGATGGCGTGATCGAGACCTGTGAACAGTAAACAGTTGTTGTTGTTAATGAAGATGCGGTCGACATCATATAACAACTCAAATAATTGAGTTGTTATTGTTGACTGCTCAGGATTTAGTTCAGACAAGTTGGAGCTAGTATTTTTCTTACACGGCGATACGAACGAGAAATATGCATTTCTCGACGCGACCGAACTTTTTTGTTGATGACCGCTGCTCATCCTTTATTATTAATGTTTTTTTTTATTTTTTTATTTCACTGTTGTAGCACTATAGTAGCATTAAGACACGTCTATGTCGCATGACAGATAGAAAGTGAATGAGAGTCTATTGAAAAAACCAGAAAGTCAAATGGTATGCACATGCTGTTGAGATAAACCGAATTTAATTTTGAGTTAAGGCCTCGAACGTTTGGGTAACATATCCAAAAATTACGCGGTAAACTTTCAGAATTAGCAGATGGCGGGTTAAGCGAAAGCAGATGAGGATTTGGTTGCTAATATACGATTTTACGTTTTTTAGCCTCTAGCTTATTTAAATAGACCGGACACAGTTTACATTTATTATCTGCGCCGTTGCAATTTAAGCATTTCTTTATGTGTTCTTTTTCACTGCCAAACGATTTGTGATTCCCATGGCACTTAGCACAGACTTCCTCACTCTTGCAATTAGCTGCAATGTGATTAAACCATTTGCATTTGAAGCAGCACATAACGTCAACACCATCATTCACTTTGTATTATGTTAGGGTACTGAACTGCTTCAAATACTCAAACCCCTAATAAAGACAACTAGTTCCATCCTAACCTCCTTACTCCAGGAGATGAAGATGGAAGCCGACGAATTATGGGTTGAGAGCTTAACTTTGCGAGCAATGAAAAATGTAACAAATTCTCTAAATAGATGTTAATTCTTGCACAAATTTCATCTACGTTCACACCCGATGGTAAAATGATACAATCATCCGCAAAGGTCACCAAACAGGGAAGAGGTAGAGTCATCTTTGCCAAATACAGGTTAAACAGGAGAGGATAGAGAACTCAACCCTGCGATACACTCAACGTATCCCATCCTACATTTTGTTTTGTTACTTAGTGAGGTTGAATCCAGGTATTGAAACAAGATTGCATGATGATTTTACTGTATCAAATCCCTTGTTCAAGTCTAGAACCTCCATCACCGTATGTTAGCCAAATATTTTCAAATTAATTTTTTTATGAATATATATTTGTATATATATATATATATATATATATATATATATATATATATATATATATATATATATATATATATATATATATATAAATATATTTATATGTTTCTTATTTTTACAGGTGTAAACATTGTATGAAACAAAATATTGAAAACGTAAAATCGACTCTAAAGAGGGAAGGATCAAACGCCAAACAAGATGGTTCAGACAAGTATGTTTTTTGTTTAATTTCTATTAATAATCTAACTAAAGGTGGAGTATGTTTCTGCACCTACTTTTTGTTTACCTAAATATAAAGAATAGTAAATAAAAAATCTCGTTTGTAAGTATAAAAAGGACTTTTGGAATAAGGAACTTTCTGTTTGCTCTGTCTATATGTGTATAAGGGTTTGTTGCAAATCCTTTGTTTAGCGAAACGATTTAATTGGTGAACTATCTTTACGATGCTAATTACTTATTACATGACAAAGTTCATGATGACATAAATGATCGAAACTGTGCGTGAATTTTCTAAAGGTTAATTGAAATTCATGAAATTGAGTATTTCTAAAACATTATTTTATTTGTTCATCAATCGGAGGTTTCTGTTTGTACATACATATATCATTTGGAAAAATTAGGCGATGCCACCCTCGGTTCCGCGCAAATAAGTGAATGAATTTAAACGTCTAAATAGTTTTTAAAGCCCGAGCAACATCGCATGATATATTAGCTAATCTATATATATAAAACCGAAAGTACCTATATATATTTGTTTGTCCGTTGTAGACAGATACACGTTCCAGCCATTCGTCGTGAAATTTATGTGTATATGCTTTTAGGAACACAAAGTTTTGCCGATATAAAAAAAAAAACAAAAAAATATAATTTTTGGATTTTTTTTTTTATTTTTAAAAAATATTTTTTTTTGTTTATGTTTGAAAAATAAAATGAACTACAGTTTCCAGTGTGTCTTGTCTTTGCCATCACTATCAACCAATCCCAAAAAAAAAAAATTTTGTTTTTTAAATAAATAAACAAATACAAAAATAAATAATTTAATAAAAAAAAAAAAATAAATAAATAATTAAATGGAATGGTTGTGGAAGGGGTGAAAGGGATAGGTGAAGAGGGGTAGGAGAATTGGAGCTGGAGTAAAGGGACATGGGGAATGTTGGGCTGGGGGAAGAAGTGGCAGGGGAAAGGAGAGGCAAGGGGAGGGGCATCGCGCCGCGTACCAGCTAGTATTCTATAAAAATATCGACAGAATCAGTCTGTTGGTGGTATCTGAGACCACAAAAAACGTAAAAACAAACATATTCAATAAATTTCATTCGGCTGTGTCAAAAAGTTTGAATCGTGGCATCGGCAATTTTTCAATTGGTACTGCTACTTATTTCTCTCAATGCCTTTTACATATTTTCTAAATTTCATAAAGCTATTTTAACTAGTTTCAGACACCATCCATTTTCGGTGGTTCTTAGTTGTTAAACTGCCCTTTGAGAATCTACCACATTATATCCATCTGTGTGATATAGTTACAAAGATAACTCTTTACTTTGGGGTCGTGGCACCTCGTATTTTACCAATCGATCTTATTTCTCCGGATATCGTTTTCATATGGACATTCGGTCCCCATTCTATGAATGTCAAATAGTCTGTTATATATGACGAAATGGGGTTTCCTCTTATTTGTGATGGCGCTGCATATAAACGATTGATCCTATTTCGATAACTTCACACACATAAAATCGAACCACCGTTTTTACTCTTGTGTTTGGTAAACTTAGTTCTTTTTGTGAACAAGTTATTCCTATTCAATGAACTACTTGTTGTTGCGAATCGGGATAAAATGGTTTTGTAACGTCTCATCCATCACGGATACGAGTTGGAACAACTTGATGGTATCATGATTATGATGATCAGCCCTATACGCACCTTCTAAAATAATAATAGGCCAGATCGTTCTTTATACTTACTTACTTACGTGGCTCTATAATAGTCTATCGATGAAGGCCGCACGTAGGAAAACGTACTATTCGGTGTAGTTTAGTGCGCTCCGGCACCAGTCGCTGACAATTCGGATTTTCTTCAGATAATCAAAGACCTAAGCTCGGGCATCCTTTCTGACGCCGTCGACCAACTTCAGGTTTCAGTCGTAAACCTTTAGAGATGGAACTTTGGGGTTCACGAGGTGACCAGCCCAGTACAGCATCTCGAATTTAATGCGCTGGACTATGTCAACCTCATCATACAGCTCGTGAATCTAGACTTTACGCCAACTCTAAGGGGACCAAAAAATCCTACGAAGAACCTTTCCCTCGAACACTCCTACAGACGCTGTATCAGTTGATGCCAACGCCATACACCAGGACCGGGATTTCCAGTGTCTTACAGATTATTATCTTCGTACTTCGAGAGAGGGCTCTACTTCTAATTTGCTTACTGAGCCCAAAGTAATAGCGGTTAGCAAGCGTAACTCTTCTCCAGGCTAACGTTGTAGTTGCTTCTTATTAGTGTTCCCAGGTGGACAAAGTTTTTTACAACATTGAAGTTGAAATTCTCCATACTTACAGACCTTCCAAGACACGCTGTGACGGTCTGTGAGTGAACAGCAAGTACTAGGTCCACGGTAGTTCGCGCAGGCAGCGGGGTTTCATTTCTTGAAGATAGGACAAAGAACACTGAGATTCCAATCGTTAGCATGTATTCCTCGGATCATAATTTGCATAAGAGTTGGTGCATACGCCTTACCAACTGTTCATCACCGAAAATGGATAACGTTATTTATAAAGTAAATACTTTAAGGTTACACCAATAAAATGTATCAGTCCATCAAATATTAAGCAACAAGTCTAAAAAGGCGACTTATTTCAGAATGCCTAACATTACCTATGTGACAGTGAAGAAGTTAACATCATCGTAATAACAAAATTTAGGCATACAATTAAACATTTTTGAATAATTCTTTAAGAAAATGAATTTAAATTTAAGTAATTTAAAATAATTTGTACCGTGTACGTGAGTCAATCATTAATTTTGAAAATTTTTTGGAAAAAAAAATGTCATTGTCATTGCTCTCTTATGCATCCTTTATATACACTGAAAAAAGTTGAATTCAAGCGATGACGTCCAACCTCGCTTCATGGCTCTTTGAGTGTGTTCTCCACCTTCCCCAGATCTTCCTGTTGAAGAATTAATTCAGGGTAAGAACGGTTTGTCAGCTTTGTGCTCTTCGCTGTATCGGTACATAAACTAAAGCAGTTGCTTAAAATATAATACTTTTTTTTTTAATTCTTTTTATTTGTGCTATCTGCCCTAATGTACAATGAGCAAATTTTTTAAAATAAAATCACCTACTGGTGTGTCACAGAAATCTCTAGAGATTTTGACTTAAGCCGGTAAAACTTCATATAACCATAACTTCATATAAACGCTGTCAAACAACAATCAAAAATCTTGTTAAAACCGAAAGATTTGAAAGCAGCCCAAGCAGATGACACCGAGAATTGGAACTCGGAATAGATTTCTGTAATACGCCTGATAAATTTAATAAATAAAGAAAAATGGCATGAAAACATTAATAAAAAAAATAAACAAATAAAAATAAAACAAAATAAATAAAATAAATAAAATAATTCAAAGCCCAGTGACAATAACTCCTCTGGGCTTCTGAATCAATGATCCAGGAGGTTGGGGCGCCTCAGGCTTATTATGTGTAGACTGTTGTCTAGAAGATTCACCGAATAATGGTTGTAGTGATATTCTAGGCGTGTGCAGTACCTATTACTGAACTTTACAATTTCCTCCTTGACAGTTAGAATCAGTAATTCACGATGGATAACTGAGTTTCTGAAGTAGTATGGTTCACCAACGAGTCTACGCAGGATCTTTTACTCAAACCTTTGCAGGATATTCACAGAGTTGGAAGCCGTGCATCAGAGCTTTATGCCATATGCCCATATTGGCTTTGTTATTGTCTTGTACAACAGGATCTCGTAAATTCAGCAGCCAGGTCAGTTCATCTTGAAGAGTTTGAGATCTAACTGGTTTCTTTTTAGCTTTATATGCCAAGTAAGTCTAGTGGTAGACCAAGATACATTGCTGTGGTGCTCATTACGATGGCATCGCCGTTGAGAAAAAACTAGAGGACAGCTGGTATATCTCATTTTGAATGTTAAACGAGAAGATTTTTCTGAATTCAAACCAATACTCAATATAATGAACCTAAATCTCTAGTAGGTGAAGCTAATCCTGCAGACATTCATCCAGCAGTGGCAGTACTCGACGCAGAAATATTGTTTCGAATATTTTGGATAGCTAATCGGACAATAGGAGCATGGCTTGTGCTCAGGTTTACCAGAATTGACAATCATGATGAACTCAGCACCACTTGCATTGAGCAGGGAACTGGCTGAGTCGCAAGATGCCGTTATAGATGGCCGTTATATGCATGAGGGCATTATTAGACAAAGCACGAGGCGTGCGCATCGACCTTGTCGTAGCTAGGATATTTTCTAGTTTTAAGATGATTATCTTTGTAGATTACTTCGGTTAATTCGTTGAGGATAATTGGCAGATCCATTTGAAATGAGAATATATGAAATCTGGAGTTTTTTCATTATCGGCTTGTACAGAAGTGAAAAGGTGTTAAGGTAATATAGAGGTGGTTTGCGAATCCCTTACCTTTTTCTTCACTCGACCTACACCACATTACTTCGACATTAGTAATCATGTGCTGTACCCAAAAAATAAGCAAATCATATTAACAATAGTGCTTAAAAATAATTTCCTTGCAGCACTTGTCAAAAAATAATTAAACGATATTTTAACAACAAAAAGACAACAACCTAACTGTGATACACCAAACAAAATTTTCAAATTTGTGATATATGTACCTGGACTTTCGGAACCTGTTTTTTTTTTGCATGAAGATTGTATACCAACACAAAAAGTGCAAAACAAAACTTTGACAAGAGCAATTTGGACGCTGACGACGGGTCCAGTATTTGTGAAAAGGTATATTTTGAAACGAGACAATATAAATTAAAAGCTACAATTGCTGGCTACAAATCAGATATAAAATGCCGCACCAAAAGCTTGGTCCAGAAACCCGTGAAATCACTGGTAACAGAATTACCTAAGCAACAGTTACCAACAAATTGTTCAGTCTCTATGAGAATGGAGGCCCGAACAAAATTTAAGGTGACACCATCTGCCGCATCTGGAACAAAATCTTTCTCCCACAAACTGAGCAGAACCATGGACTAGGTCCCGGGTACCTCTCAATGCCGGCGCGGTAAAGGAGTATTTTCAACAGCTGCTCCGACAAAGCTGTTGATGTATATAATAAAAATTGTGTACCTGATATAGCCACTTGGGCTGATTTGGACAACATTTGACTGCCAAATCTCCTTGGGCAGATCGATCCAGACTTGCAAACCCAGTCGTCCTTGGGAACGACAAATATTTGTAGTTGAAAATGGTTGTTTTTCAAAATATTTTCCGTGATAATAAATACACTTTTGTATGCACGAGAACCAATTTTCCAAGCACTTTTTCCACTCCGAATGACGAAGCTCCAAAGCATGCGTTTTGAGCATGCATCAACCGGGACTGTACGGCGGATGACCCATCAATTTATTTTTGATAGCTCAAAAACTCGCTTATGTGACGCTATGTGTGAAAGCTCGTACTGCATGATGATACTTCTTTGTCGGTTCGTTTTCCTTATTTCTTCTAAGACAATAAGTAGTATACCATACAGAATTGACAGTCTTACGTTCTAACGACAGTAGCCACATGACCATTTACGCCGAACAGGAAACCATTTGCGTCGAAATGTTCGTCCGCGAACTACTTTTGTAGCATTTGATAGCTCCTCTTGGAACATCCAAACAGTGCTGAGTCGATATTCTCTGACACAACTACCGGTTTTGGGAGACATTCACGGTAATCGTCTTGGAGAGAGCGTCGACGACTGAACGTGTTGTGCTAGTTTTTTACATTGCTTAAGGAAATTGCCGTAAAAAGATGTTAGTCGAATCACTCCTGCTTTGATAGTCTACGTTGAAAATTATGAAAAATGATAGCAGGACGATGTTTACTGTTTAATTCGTTCTGAATACGTTTACTCTACAAAATTTCTAACATTCCAATAGTAATGTAAATGCAAAGCGCTCGTCTTCAATTTTCTGATAGGTATTTTGTTGCTAAAATAATTTTTTTATTTTTTAAGCTTTTAATGGGAACTGGAATTGTTCCATACAGTGACAGTGACACCGAGCCGGACATTGACGAAGAACTGTGTGTAGGAAGAGGGGCTACAAAACTGCAAAAACTTCGAAGAGACTTGTAAAAAAGCAAACACGCAATAACAATGTCAAGCAAATCCTTGCATGAATACGCAGTGCGGGAATGATTGTCGCTATTCACTGAACAAGAAAGCGAGTTTATAAACGATCACTTTTGGGGTATAGGCAATAAATTGAGGCAGGAGGATTGGTTGCAGTCGTGCATGAAACGCAAATCTGTTGGCAGAAAAACATCTGAAAGTGATAAAAGAAAATTCAGCTATGAGTATAGCATTAATTACAACATGCAGACTTTCAAAGTATACCAACAATTCCTTTTGGACACAGTCAACATATCTCAACAATTGCTGAAATTCGTCAGATATAAAATGGATATGGCGAGTGCTGTTGGGCAGAATAAAAATAAAACAGCCTCACAATAAGTCGGATGAATCGAAAGTGACTCTATTAAATTCATTCATTGAGCAGTTGCCCTCAGTTCCCTCGCATTACTGCCGCAACAAAAGTAATAAACTTTACATTTCAAGTGAATTTCGCAATGTGGCGGGATTGTACAAAGCATACAACGAACATTTAAAAAGCATTAATGAGGCCTCGTCCCAGTTAACTTATGCCCAATTTTTTAAAACAACTGTAATATCGGCTTTCACCTGCCTAAAAAGGATAAATGTGTAATGTGTGAAAGTTATAAGAATTTAGAAAAGGCAGAACAAAAAACGGTGGAGCAGACAAAGGAATACCAAAACCATATTAAGGACAAAGAGAAAGAAAGCAAATAAATATTTTTTCAGGAACAAAAACAAAGCAAAGCGGATTCATCGTTTTTATGCGCCAGCTTTGACATGCAAAAAGTTTTAAATACACCCCATGGAAAAAACGTGACATTATCTATTCCAGAAAATACTCATACTATAACGAAAGTGTATACGAGGCAAGTCCGATGGAAAATGAGACTGCAACGAAATTTCAACAATACTGACCCAATATTTGAAACGTGTTGATCAGAGAGGTACTTGTTCTTCGATAAGTTTATACTGCGACAGCTGTGCAGGACAAAATCGAAATAGAGAAAATAAAGAGAATGAAAATAACATACTTATTGCCTGGACATACAATGATGCCCGTAGACTCTATTCACAGAACTGTCGAGTCCTTTATCCGTGACAGAAACGTTTGGGCCATTAGCGAATAGTACACCATGATATCCAATGCAAGCACTCAACCAACAGCATATGAATGTATTTTAATGAATCTTACATACTTTAAAGACTGGAAAGTGTTTTCGCTAGCAATGCTTCCCGCTTCCATAAAAATTTCGTTTCAGAAATTGCGCTCCGTCATTTTCTAAAAAGATAGTTCTTTCATAAGCCTCAAGTACGTTTATTTCGAGGATTCGGACACAAAAATAATAGATCTCAATTCGTTTACACGGTCAAAACGAATTTCATCATATTCAGTCAACAAAGCTACTGGACAACTTCCATTATATAACGATTTTTTAAAAATTTCATCTGCCAAATACAATGATTTAAAAACGCTTTGTAATAAAAACACAATTAATAAAAAATTCCACAACTAATATTTAAATCTAAAATACGCGAATACTACTAAAGATACTTTGCCAGAAACGGATGAAGAAGACAGTAACGATTAAGCTCAAAATCAAAATTTAATGAAAACAGAAAAAAGACTTAGCTTAACCGACACAAACATGTCACCGTAGTTCGCTAGGTTGACAGCGAAATTAGCTTAAGCAACAAAACTCTTATATGTCAACAAAACAATGCATATGTACGGATATGAATCTATTAATTACTCAAAATAAAACTTAAGTTTTGAATTTCATGTAGATACCTGCATTGAGTGCAATGATAACTAAAAAAACCTTCTGAAAAATTTACTTTTTGTTGGGTGAGATATTTTCGCTGTTAGGGCTCGATATATACACAATTTATTATATATGAATGAATGTAATTGTGCAAAGTGATTTTTGAATGTAGAAGAAAGATAGACCGAAATATAACCTCAGGTGTCAATGTTTAGGAAAAAAGCAACATCAACTGGTCGTAACCAGAGGTCTAAAGGGCTCAATTGAGTCGGATGGGACGGGCAGTTAAATGAATTGTATCGTGCGGTTATTGACCGCATTCAGGGCAGCAATTAGTATTGCTTCCCAATTCTTTCCCTGTAGCATTCGATCATAATGCTCCATCCGGATCAATCATCTGCATAGGTCACTGCTTTTATATGGGGAGGGGGAAGGGGCATCTTTGCCAAATAAAGGTTCAACAGAAGAGGAGATAGAACACCACACTGCGGAACACCTATCTTTAACTTACGATAACCCGACCTCACACCCCTGAACTCAACTTATGCCCTTCTACCATTGATAGTTCAATAGCCAGCGTTTCGTTTTTTCGGGTAGTGAGGTGGAGTCCAGGTCTTGAAACAAGATTGCATGATCAACTGTGTCAAATGCCTTGTTCAAGTCTAGAGCCACCATCACTGTACGTTCGCATAGCCTCGGCTTATTAAGTCCATCAACTATAAAAGTTGTCATTTCGCTTAGTGCTGAAGTCGTACCACGACCTTTCCTAAAACCGTGCTGATGATCTGCTAGAAGGCAGAGTTCTGTCATTGAAGGAAGTAATAATGACTCAAGAACTTTCACTACAGGTGAAAGAAGTGATATGGGCCTATAAGAGGAACCAAGAACAGCTTTACTGCCAGGTTTTAAGAGAGGTACAATCCTTGCTACCTTCCATACATCAGGGACAATTAGCTGGGAAATGGATAGGTTTAACACATGCGTGAGGTATACTACCGATATAGGCCCAATGTGCTTCAGCATCAGCATTGAAATGCCGTCTGGGCCGAGTGCCTTGGATGATTTTGATTTCCCTATACATGTAAAATCCAAGAAATCTTCATGTCCTTTTTTCCTTCTAATGTGACGTATCGATTTACGCGTTAACCTATTCTGCTGAGAAGGGTGTTGCACGAACTGTCTGCAGAAATAGGTGGCACACTTCTTTGACGTTTCTATTTGCACTCCCTCAAATGTGAAAGATGAAAGAGCTCTATTCTTCGGTACACCAGATATCTTTTTAATAGTGTTCCACAAACTTCGCGAACCCGAGTCACAATTAACCAAGTGCTCTAACCATTTTGCCTTTCTATGTTCCGCAATGAGATTATTCACATTGCGAGACAACAAGGCAATACGACTGTCACCCGGATCATTGGCACGAATTTGATCACGCAAGGTCGCTAAGCGTGCAGCTTCCGCTGGAAAGCCTGGCCTAATATTAGGAAACCTGCCAGCAGGAATATTCCTCTTTGTAGCCTTGGTGATCGCGTCTCTAAGAATTTTTTCTCCTACCTTAACATCATAGGGAGGCAAGAGACCGTTGATTGATTGATCAATACAACGTGTAAACTAAGTCAGTCAGCCCCATTGTAGTTCGAATCACAATAGGTATATTGTCTGAGACCAACGCTATATCAATCGACAGTTAAATCAGGGGAGCTGGATGTGGTACTACTCATCCTGGTTGCACAGTCCTCATTGATCGTACAAAAAGGAGAGCTGTCTATACGCTATACTTATACCCCTAAGGTCATTTCCTAACTCCGAGAACCACATCTCATGGTGTGCATTGAAATCACCGAGAATAACTCTATGATCCCCTTGCAGGACATGGCTCAAAATCGGATTATACCCAGGGTCGCAGCTGTTGACTGATGTAAGATATAAGTTCACAAGACATTGTGTCTCCATAAATTAAATCTATTGACCAACAGAAGGCAGTGAAAAAGGCCTGAAATTCACCGTTCGATGAACGATGACTGCCAGTCCTCCTCCACTGTACCTGTCTCTGTCCTGCCTGACTATATTAAAGTCAGCAACAGATGCCAGCCGACATGAGTCTGTGAGCTTGTGAGCTGTGAGCACTGCTGCAATTAAGACGTCATGACGCTCCATGTAGTCCACAATCTCAGCCACTTTCCCACGCAGACCATTACAATTGAGCTGCATAACTCTAAAAGAGTTAAACCGCTGCTCAATTGATGCATAATTTGTTGACGGAGCGGCGGAGGATTGGCGTAGAACAGGAGCTACACGACGCCCGCACGGGACACAGGTGGGACAAGCATATTTCTATGTACAATTAGACAATATGACGCTAAGAAGTCAGCACTCCAATCTCTATGAAACCTTAGAACAGTGCACCTCCTCATATGACACCAATTGTGACAACCGTTACATCACACAGACAAAACATTGCGATGTATCTGATTGCCACAAACGGAGCATACCCAGCTTGCAACGGTAGTTGCACGTCGGCTTTCGTTTGCAAACTGACACACATCCTTAAGTGTCGTTCCTTTTATTTATTTTTGACATCACATTGATATAACTTCAAACATTTGCTACAGCGAGCGATTCTTAGAATTACACTTGTAATAAAAATAAAAACTACCTGAATGAGACAGATGTCAGGAAACCATAAAAATAGTTTATCTGGCATCAGCAGGTCTAGTTCAATTCTAGGGTTTTCTTCCTTCGGTAGTAACTACAACTGCATGCTTGAGAATTTTACCTGACTATTCAGAATAATCCAATTATTTGGAACAATCAAACAGTAGTTCTAATTACAAATGTTGTATAAGAAAGTTTTACAAAAAAAAAAAAAAAAACCGAAAGTAGTTCGGAAAAGAAATAAAATAAATAAATAAATGAAGTAAAATAAATAAATAAATAAATAGAACTTTTTATGGAAACAATAAGACAGAAAGTAGTTCTAAAAAAAACCTTTGAAGGAAACAATAAAATAGAAAGAAGTTCTGAAAAGAATTTATTATGAAAACTATAAAGAAAAAAGTAGTTCTGATAAGAACTTTTTATTAAAACAATGTCGAAAGTGTGCGTATTACGTTTTGAAAATTTCAATTTCGTCAAAGTCCACTGCGTAAGGTACCGACCGATGAGACGGCATTGCACGCCGTCGCGTTGGCCGCGCGCGAACATTAATAAAATTGTCTCACTTATTTGATATTTTAAATTATCTCTTATTTTCGTTCTTTCTCTTTAATCACACACACATGACCATATGAGACAAACACATGAACGCTATACAATTGTGTTCATGTTTGCTCTCGATATGATACTGCAATTAGATCTGCGCTTTTCTCGCCGGGTTAAGGAGGGGCTTCTTCTTAATTTTTAACCTCTTTAGGTGTTTAGCCTTCGAAATAACGCGATGGACAGTGGATAGACTAGCCTTTACATCTCATTTTTCACGAATTTTCGACACAGAGTCTTGAGAATTTGACGCTTTTCTTAATATGAGGCGTCTTTCTGCATCGGTGAGCACACTGTGCGTGCGGCCTTTCATATTTTTTCCATATTCACACTCATTACTTAAGAATATCGATATGAAATGTCGGCTCCTGTTGATTTTTTTGTTGATATTTTTGCAATTGATAGGCCAGGGACCTTGTATACCCTTAGTTTTCCATTTTCTTTCCTCGACCCATTTTAATTTTATATTAAAGGTAATCGTCGAAAATCACAAAAAAGTTCGATCAGCGAAAACTCAGTGAGCACGAGCCAAAGTAGACTATCAAACAAAACGCATGTTCTATTCAAGTGACACAATATTTGAGCCCCCGAATTTGACGGATTATGTTTAATATTTTTTTGTTATTATTTAAAGCTCTATCATTTTTTTTTTATTCACGCTTTATTACATTGTACTATAAAGATATGTAACTTATATAATAAAGCAAACTTATATTAATTTTGTGCACCAATATCTCTACGGTACCGCCGTAAAGCATTGCTTCGTAGAGATGATGCCGGCTACTAGCCTGCACTTTGTATTCTGCGACATCTTTCAAGAGCGCGCAGTGTAGTCATCATGAGAGCCGCAAAGTTGCATGCCGCACACCACTTTTGTGGATTTTCCACCATATGCCCCACGAAGTTCTCCACTGTTGGAATCTCTGCTAGGGCTTCGTCCAGTACGCGACGTGCTTGGTCGAATCTCCCACAATTGGTGAGGACATGCTCAGCGTCCTCCACATCACTTAAACAGTATGTACATACTGGTGAGTCCTCATGCCCAAATCGATGCAGATAGCTTTTAAAGCACCCATACCCAGATAGGAGCTGCGTGATATGAAAGTTTACTTCACCGTGCTGGCCCCCGAGCCATATTCCTAGGTTGGGTATAAGACGATAAGTCCACCGTCCTTTTTCGGAGGTGTCCCACCGATTTTGCAACTAGTTTATGCTCTCTACTCTGGCCCTCAAGCGCAATTCTCTTGGCTGTGTTTCCATTAGCTGTATGTTGTCATAGATATGTTTCGCTTCTATAGCTAGGATGTCAATCGGGATCATACCCGAAAGCACAGGTGCGGCATCCTCTGACACAGTTCGGAATGCACTGCACACTCGCACAGCGCTTAACCTATACGTTGACTCCAGGCCCTTTCCGTAGCTTTTTGTGTGCATTGCATACGGGAGCACCGTACAGCATAATGTTTTTGTTAAACCCTGCAGCAGTAATCTTCTGCCTTGTTTGGGCCCTCGAGTATTTAGCATAATTCTAGAGAGCGATCTACATGACTTCGATGCCTTCTGGTTCACATACAGAAGGTGCTCCTTGTAGCAAAGCCGAGTATCTATTAAGACTCCGTGGTATTTTATAGCTCGTTTGGAGACTATCGTGGTTTCACCAACAATGACACACGCTTGTTCAACCTTTTTGCGACTGCTGATAAGAACAGCTTCTGTTTTATGTTCTGCGAGCTGCAGCCCTACCGACTTCAGCCAGTCGTAGATTCGCAATATAGCCATATTGCAGATACTTTCAGCTTGCAGAATAGTCTTCGCTACTCCAACAATGGCTATGTCATCTGCGAAGCCAATGATCTTAACACCACTTTGGAGGTCTAACCGAAGAACAGCATCATACAAAATGTTCCACAAGGCAGGTCCTAGGACGGAGCCTTGGGGGACACCGCTAGCGACGCTATAGCTCTCGTCACCATCTTTAGTGGTGTACAGTAACTCGCGGTTTTGAAAATAGCTCTGAATTATTTTCAGCTGATAGTTCTTGACTTCAAGCAAGCGAAGCGCTTCGAGTATAAATCTGTATCATGAAGAATACCATCTGGTTAAGCAAAAATAATTAAATGATCTTTAATTAAAAAAAAAAAAAATTAAGTCTCTATCATCATTGGTTTGGGAGCAGTGGGCGATAGAAAATATACTTAGCGGTTGTCCTATTCAAGTGATGAGGAGTGTATAAGAGAATAATCTGCTGCGAAACAAATCGCTGCGCAGAGCAAGACATATACTGTATTTACACTGATTAACAAACATTTAGTTTTAGTTTTTGCAATTGTCGTTAATATTTTCTGCTGCTGCTCCCAACATTAATAATTAACACTATAGGATAAAGCATTTTCATTTCCTCGACTAATGTTGGGATGCGTAGATCTTAGTGTAGGGTTGTTGGTAACATACCAAGGCGCATTTACGCATATTCGAAGTAGTTACGATTGAAACCGTTGTAGGTTTTCTAGGTTGGTTTTTGCTGCTGAACCCCATAACTGGATGCCGTAACTCCATATAGGTTTAATAATAACTTTATATATAAGTAGTTTATTCTCCAATGTCAAAGTTGACATCAGTCCAAGAAACCAGTAAAGCGACCTAAGGCGTAATCCAAGTTGATCTAAGTATACCAAAATACTGTGATAGCTGACTATTTTTCAAGTACACGGGAGGGCATGAACGTTGTCTAAGAGTGTTGCTACAATTGTATCACTGTTTTTATCCATTATTACAGTGTCATCAGCGAAAGATGCAGTCTACGTTTATGCATATAGCGGTAAATAGTGAATACAATAGAAGTACCAGCACGAAGCCTTGTGGAACGCCAGAGACAATTTCGGAAAGATATGTGATTTCGTTGTTTATTTTGACCATAAAGTATCTATCTCTCATGTATGAGTTCAAAGTTGTATGTGCACGATAAGGTAGATGCTTTTTAATTTTGTAAATTACGCCACTTATGGCCAGGATGCCATTCTTTGTCAAAGACTTTTGGGACATCCAGGAAAGAAAAGCGGTGCAGTATTCTTTTCTTTGAAAGGTAGTTCTTCCAAAGTTGTTTACTCTATTTACTTGTTCTATTGTGGTATTTTCTAAAACTAAATTTGTGTGTAGGGATATATTATGGAGAATAGTTCACAACATTGGAAGAAGGCTTAGCACTGCTTTATCCGGTTTTGATGTGACAATTATCTATGAACTATCCACTGGGTAGGAAACTGGTCACAACGCAGTATTGCATTAAATAGTTGTGTAATAACGTTAAAACCGCTAGTCGGAAGTTCTTTAAGCGATTTTCCGGTAATGAGGTCGTAGCCAGGATCTTTTTTATTTTGTCCCTTTGAAATTTCTGTTCTAAGCGGTAAGTCCATTTACAGATGATAAACAATATATTAGTAGAGTTTCTGATCAGCGCCTGTGTTACTAGTTGGAAAAGGCTGGAATACTTCTGCTAAATGACCCTACAATTTTTCTGCCTTTAATTTGTAACTAGTTAATTATAAAGAAGTCAATTAGTTAACTTGAGCGTGTCGCTAGACCAATATAGCTTGGTCCCCATGATTTTTTTCGCTTTGGGTTGTATTGGATCCATTTTCCATCGCCAGTAACAATACGATACAAAAAAAACTTCCGATTATGGCGTTCGCAAGTTAAAAATCTCTTTTTGACGTCTCTTTGCTTCAATTCGTACAGCACCCAATTTCCTTGCTTTTGAATCTTTGAGGCGTTTGCCAACTGTTGACAAGTCAACTCCCAATGATTCTGACAATTATTGAAGGGTTTGACACGGATCTTTGTCGAGTAATACTTCCAATTCTTCATCTTCAAACTTTGTGGGCTGACCCGGACGTTCTTTGACCTCCGTTTCTGCAGTTTTTTGTTATATTGTACATCCTTTGTAATTGGCAGGATGGTTCCCATAACACAGCGTATGTGTTTTTGAATATATAAAGCTGCGCTTCTGTTTTAACCAATATGTGTGAAATTCAGTATTTTTACCGCTATGGTTTTAGTAATAATTGCACACCTTTCAGATTACGGTTGAATTTTCACTCCGATTCCGAATAAGATTTTTGGTTCGTATTCATCTTCAGTTAATTCTTTTAGTAGGAGGTTCAAAGGATTGATGTTGCAATGAAAGGCAATAACTATCGATTTTCGATTGCTTTGGCATTTTTTCTGCGCTATATCTTCCACGTTTGGTTTCCAATGTTACGGGTTTACCAGTAACATGTTGCCAGCTGTTCTGCAATGTTGTAGATATTGCTCCAGCTTATCTGTTACAATCAGAGGTGCGCCACTGATTACGATTGACTACGAGTTAACTGTGGGACTCGGGCATTGAGCGCTCCAAGAGAGTTTGCTTGACTGCGCATGAGCAGAGAGAGCATTCAAGCTGAGAACATTATGGTTTCTTTTTTTTTAGAGTGAGAGGGGGAGTTAAAAGAGAAGTTACAGTACTCATGATAGAGATTTGGATTATTGTTGTGTAGCTTGGCCTGTTGGTATGGTCTGCGAGAGCGAGTTGTTTGCAATATATTCTTCAGAGGTCCGATCTGGATATAATCGGGACCGTCGTGTGGTCATGTATATATCGACACGACTTGTTATGCTGATCAGAAAACTTTTAGGTGTCTGTTTGCCTCAGATCTCGCAATAATTGGTCTCTCTCGTGCTTGTTGTCAGAAAAACTACTAGTCCACTGACACTATGCGAAACTGTCGCGAAAAAACCCTCAAACTTCGTTCTTCTTTGGCTTGCTCTTCGCTCAATTGACGATAGTTTTTGTTCGCTCGGTCGGCTCATGTGTTCAGTTGAGACCCTTTATTTCGTAAAAACATGGCAATCGGTCTTCTGAGCATGTATGTGTGTTGCGCGTGTGGATAGGTAAAAATTTACAGCCACTGGCTATTAATGCATACGCATATGCACACAAGTGAGCGCCCTATCCTATCCTCTTCTCCCTTCCTCTTTAATGCTTTGCCGTGACGAAATATCTAAGGAAACAACATAAGGCAAACGCAATAACAAAAATAAATACCTTTTTTGCGGACTCTTTGCTTGCTTTGCTCACTTACTGACTCTCAGTAGCTGACTGACGAACGGTTCTGTTCGTATCGAGCGGTCAGTAAGAGGCCGACTCGTATGTTACGCTCAACCCGAACGAAACGAAAAAGAAATGTTTAGTTTTAAAGTAAACTTATATTTAACACAACAAAGGTTCACAAACCATTTGTTAATACGTCAATGTTTACGATATAAAGATGTATAATTTTAATAGTTAAGATTGAACTACGTTCGATACAAATGTGAGTATTTATGCTTTGGGGCATACACCCAAGCTAGAGTTGCTCCCTCTCTGTTTTAATGTACAACTTTTATCTCGGAATTTGAGCTATCTTAATTATTGGAACGACGTACCTATTATATATTGCAAAAATACTACTATACTATGCGTCACTTATTTTCTTTTTCAGGAAATCGCATCATCGTCAAATAATCAACGAGTTCTCTAAACCATTAGTTCGTACGAATCAAATATCCTCGGATTTAAATCAGGGATCCACTAAATCCTCTTCATCCTGCAAAAAATTAATCAAGAGTGAAAAAGGTGTAGACTGTCCCTCTACTTCACAATATTCTTCTTTTGGAATATACAACACTACGGCCCAAAAAGCTTATGGAGTAAATAGCCGTAAGAATAAAAGTGTATCTGATACATTGGGAGCTGCTCAGCTTGTTAACAAATTACGAAAATCGGTTTTTTCGCAAGACTTGTCAAGTTTGAAACAATTCAGCAGAAAAAGGACTTTATCTGAATTATCATCTAGCACTTCATCAAGTGATAGCGACGAGGAGGAGGATGACGAAGATGAAAATAATGCAGGGTGTGATAAAGCTGAACGCGAAGAAAGTACATCATCCGATTCATGTACATCTTCTAGTTCGGATTCCGATTCAACTGATAGTTCCACTGAAAGTTCTGAATGCGATAATGATGAAGATGATGAAAACGAAGACGACGACTATGATTCCGATAAAAGTACATACAAGTCGAGTTCGTATTTAAATAATCATAATATAAAGAACACAAATTTAAAAAGCGGAATTACACAACATCTAAATGAAAATTGGGGTTTTGCGGCTGTGGCAAAAAAAGAAGTTGACATATTTTCAAATGGGAACAAACACTATAAAGGAATAAAGGCACAGGCGGCAACCGTAGAATGCGAAGTACAATCCTCAAGATATGAGCGACCGATTTTAAATAAAACATTCGTAAAAACTGAGTGTGTAACGAGTGAGAATGCTTGTAAATCCTTAGTTCCAAAGAGGAAAATCGTCACCATGAAATCAATGCCGCTCCAAAACGCCAAGTCGTTCAATAATAGTGAAGATGACATTCCATATTTAACAGAAAGTACAGTTTTCAAGTACCAGCTTATGGAAGAAATGCAACAAAGTCGAATGTCAAATGGCAACTCGTTAAAGGCGAAGGGCGAAGAGGAGGATTATTGCTTGAACCCTTTTGGTATTTATGATCGTTTTAGTTTTATCGTTTGTATTTCAATTTAATTGTTTATTTTAATATTTAGAAAATCAATCGCTACCACCTGGTGTTGATCAATCTGATATATCACTGTATAAAGGAGTACTAAATAAAGCTCTGAAGAAAGTATGGACAAATTGCAACCAAACACTGAAAGCAAATGAGGTTAAAACAAGCTCTAATCCTGAAAGAAGTCCAGAAGCAATTGAAATTGGGAAATGGAATATTGACACATGGTATTCGAGTCCATTTCCCCAGGAATATGCAAGGTATTAACTTTTATTAAATATATAAGGGGCCGGTCAAGTAAAACCACTAAGTATTGCGTAAGTCAAAGAGGGGCTCTCGATTTCTTACAAAATATTAGCTGATAGAAACAAGGGAAGGGGATACACGGAGAGGGCGCAAGAAATAAATAACGGAGCCAGTAAGGAGAATCAACTTCACCACAAAGTATTTTATGAAGAAAGACAACAGAGATCATTGACCGTCGTGCGATCAGGGTGGGAAGATCAATTAGTTTGTAGCGATCCACATAGGGTAGACGATGAATATTAGTAGCTTAACTGAGAGTTATGAGGGCAAAAAGCAGAAGCTGGTTTTTAACTGACTCAATACGATCTTGATAAGTAGAATAATGTGAGTTCCAAACACAATATGCAAATTCTAAAATCGGATGAACAAGTGAAGCATACTGAAGTTTAGTTGTATAAGGGTCATCAAATTCCTTAGAGCAATGGTTTATGAAGCCAATGACATATTTTGTTTCATTTACCACATTACCAATTTTGGGTCCATAGGAAGATCACTAAATCATGGAAACGAAATTCTCTACAAACGGTATGATTATTATAAAAGGATAAGTTTATAAACCGATTTCTGCGATGAAATGTCATACATTTTCATTTAGAGATATTAATGCTGATATAGTTTGCTTCACACCAGGGATTCAACGAATTCAAATCTATTTGCAATAAACTATGTTGAATAACATCAGAATAAGACAAACATAATTTGACATAATTTGATACATCAGCGTATGGGCATGAGATCATGTTCAAGGGAGATCATTTATAAATATTACAAAAAGTAATGGACCAAGATGACTACCTTATGTAACACGGGAAAATACATATATAGTTTTAGATAAACGCTTATTAAAGTACAATTTTTTACAATTTACAAAAAATAGAGGAGATCCTGCACCCTTTAGTTTGTATATAAGTTGATTATGACAGACACTGTCGAAAGCTTTACTAAAATCAGTATATATGACATCAGTCTGACAGCCAGATATAAAACCCTAGTTAATGATAAAAGAAAACTATAGAAGATTAGTGCAAATGGATCTGCGTTTAACATGTTGAAAATGACTCATAACTGTTTTTAACGATCGTTGTAACTGATCAGAGAACAGTTTTACAAACACACTGCCCCGTTGGAAGTCTTCAACTGAAAATTCAATAATTTTTGCAACGGCTCTCTAAGTGATACTTGTAGCTGTAGACATGATAATAGCCACTAGAAGATATTTTCCGCACGACCTAAACTCTAATTAAGGTATGGAATGCCGTCGACTTAAAGCACTAACATTGCTCTAGGTGCGATATTGAACCGGTGTAGTGCAACTAAAACAAATATCCACTTGACCAGTTTGATGAATATAGCAGCGACCCAAGCAACTGGTGTTCGGCACTGTTACACTGTAAGTCCTCATGGTTTTCTGAAATTGAACAAAAAGCACGAGAATTGATTAGTGCAGAGCCACTCGAGAGTTTACACGGATTAAGGAAACAGCTCGGGTAAAATAATGTTTTGTTAGCTTCACCGCCGCCTACCAGAGTCCCACAAAGTGCGGTGAGAGCGTTGGTATGAACCGCCAGTCTATACTATAAGCTAGACACTGCCTTTCGTTTTAATTTTTGCCCAGTGAAGCCGCTTGAATCCATGCTTCTGCGCCATACAGCAAGACCGGGATTATCAGTGCCATAGATTTTTTTCTTCGTTCTTCAAGAGAGGGCTCTACTTCGAATTTGCTTGCTGAGCCCAAAGTAACAGCGATTATGTGAAATTATGTGGTATCCAATCTCAGAGGAACTAATGCCTAGGTTGCCTCAATCTCACATTACGTCAAATGTCGATCTTACGTTATAAGTTTTTGCACAGCATCAATGTTATCAGGCACAACAACTGATTTTCGACAACCTTCACAAAATCCGTCCTTGAGAGAAGACTATTAATTTTAGTGTATGAAGTTGTCTTAACCCTTTAACTTTTAGGGGTAGCCCACTTTTAGGATTTTCTATGAAAAATATATTTTACAGATACTCTTTTTTTGTTGTTAGTTGGAATATAAATATGTATATCTGCTATTCGTTGTGAAATTTCGTATAAAAGGTATTAGAGGTTCGGTTTTTCCGAAGTTAAATTTTATATTTTTGTTGTTAGCTGTCCCTTTATCCAGACTTTCCTAATTTACTTTACCAGTAAATAAAATTATTAGCCTTAAAATTTAAACAATTTCCAAAAATAATCGTTTTCTCTAACTTTCAGGTTGTCCAAATTGTACCTCTGTGAATTTTGCTTGAAATACACAAAAAGTCGGTCGGTGCTGAACAGACACCAAAATAAATGCATTTGGAAACAGCCTCCCGGAACGGAAATTTTTCGACAGGGTGATCTTTCTGTTTTTGAGGTGGATGGAAATATTAACAAAATCTATTGTCAAAACCTTTGTTTGCTTGCAAAATTTTTTTTGGATCACAAAACTCTTTATTACGATGTAGAACCATTTTTATTTTATATACTAACTAAAAACGATAAATGTGGATGTCATCTTGTTGGATATTTTTCTAAAGAGAAACATTGCACACAAAAATATAATGTGTCATGCATTTTAACAATGCCCCAGTTTCAAAGACAAGGCTACGGACGATTTCTTATAGACTTCAGTTATCTATTAAGCAGAGAGGAAGGTCAATTGGGCACGCCAGAAAAGCCGTTGTCCGATCTGGGTCGACTATCTTATTTTTCATACTGGAAGTCAACAGTTTTGGAATATTTGTACAAACACAGGAAGCAACGGCAGATAACATTTAAGGATATTGCTATTAAAACTGGGTTGGCCATTTCTGACATAGCCTTATCTTTTGAACTCCTTAATTTCATAAAATTACGGAAGAATGAAAATGATATTCGGTATCAGATAAGCATTAAAATTGATTGGAACGAGGTTGTAAGACATACTGAAAGAATGCATAATAGTAAGACTAGAATTGTTATTGAGGCAGATTGTCTCAGATGGAGTCCATTGTTATCAACGACAAAATCTTCGCCAATAAATAGCATAAAACCTATGACAAACCGAGAACTTCTACAATCGACTTTTGACAGCGATGAATGTATTGAAACAAACATAAAAGATACATCCAAAACAGACACTATTAATTATGATTTAAAATCCAGAGAATTTAAAATTTCTGATGTAATTGATGACAACGCAAAGATTCTTAAAATTCACACTAAAGCGGCCGAAAAATGTGAAACGATTAGTGTCGCCGAATTGACAAAATCCCGAAAACGGTGCTGCTCTGAGGACGGCGATCAACTAGAGAGTTTGGACGACGATCAAAAGAAGTTGAAATATCAAATCAATACGGACGCGTCGTTATCATTTGATGAACCTTATGACCCTAGTCGTATTAAAGATGCGGTAGCAAATACTTTGCCGAAAGTGGTTCAAGATACTCAAACAGAATTAAATACTTCGACCTTAAGAGCGCAACGGCTTGCCAATCGGAAATCATTCCAAGTGCCTATAACAAATAAACGAAAACACTTTGACAGGCAGTTAAAGCAGAGATCAGAAAGCAGTGATACGATAAAGCTAAATACATTAACAGATAACTTTGTACATAGTATACCTGAACCTACAAAATGTAATGAAAATTGTAATGTAGCCCCCCTCAATGTAGAGTTGAATGGCAAAATTGATAAAATGACTAATATTGTACCGAAGTTAAGAGGTAAAAAGTGTGGTGGAAATATCGTTGAAGAAGATTTAAATGTTTCAACAAATTTGATTTCCTCGGACTTAAAAATAGAAGGTGAGTTAGCTGTTGAGTCTTGTGCTATAAAAACTACAATAACAAATCATGATGCGAGCGATGTCGTTCAGGATTCAAATTATATCGACTCAACTCCAATAAATGTTGTAGATAATAAAAATGATCAAGTTTTAGATGCGGTAGCAAAGAAAACTAAAAAAACTATTTTCACCGAAATGGTTGTTAATTTAGAAAATTCGCACAAAGATGTTAATAATTTAATTTCATCATTACATACCAAACCAAATTTAAATTCTGCAGAAAATTCCGTATCAGTGGAAATAGAAAACAAAAAAGTACAACCATCCTTTATAAAGGAGAATATCACCAATGTGGAGGAATGTGATATGGATAATCCGCAGCAAATCGAAAATGATGAAAAAAAAGCTACATTCTCAGAGCATGCTACCAATAGTTCCGAGTTAACTCATTTATTTGATAACCAGAGCAATCAAAATGTTGATGATAACATGAAATCCAACAATAGTTCAGAAGAAGTTATTTTCAAAGATGGTGTGACAGCTAGTAGTTCTTCTTGTGATCAGCATAACTCTTGTTTAGAAAATGATTCCGCTAAAGTAGCTGAACCGCATTCGTCAAATGAAAAAGATAATGATTTAAATCTGGACACAAAAAGTGAAAATATAGATAGTCGTTGCAAAAGCTCCAATAAAGACTTAAACATTAAAACTTCCGAAACAAACATGATAAACCCTTTGCTGAGTAACGACTCGAACATTGCTTCACTTAAGGATGTATTACAAAGTGACCATATTTGTAAAGAGTCAGTTGAATTCAACCAGAAAAATATCGAAAACAAAATATACGGCGAAGAGAATCCCACAAATGAAGACAATGCACAAATGGAAAATAGTATTAATAATTCCTTAACAGACAAATTTAATCAGGACAGAAATGAAAAAATTACCGTTCTAAATTCATCTAAATCTAAAACACATTCACCAACAAATTTGCAAGTTAAGGAAGAAAAACCAGGTACGCTACGTTCTCCATCGACAGTAGTGCCGGTGCCAATTCGAGACAAACTGCAACTAAAGAGTAATGAACATCCTCAACTGCAGAACCCCATTGCATCACAGTTTCCAATTAATCAAATGCCGAATTATCATACTTCACAATATTGGCAGTGGGATTATTACAGTTACAATTTATCCCATCTTGACGCTAGTTCACAAAAAGGCCAAAAGCAGTTTCATAAAGATCTGGCGACTACAATGGCGTATACAAATTTTACACAAAATTTTTACCAATCTGCAATGCAACATCATGCTCATGCACACCATCAAATGCATCTTGCAAAGGATAAAAATAAGACAGAGCGAAAGGGTAAAGATGAACACAAGAGCAAAAATCTAGTCTCCAATACTCCCATCTCCAATGGTCCTCGTGATGAATCTGCTATACACAATTGTAGCTACGATGCAAATAATCAAGCTTTGGTATATTCTCAGAAATGTGGAAGTCAACATAAAACTTTTAAATCGATAGAACAATCGACGCCACAAGTAAAAAGTGGTAATCTTCTTCAAACCGTAACACCAAGAAGTGCCAATGCTAGCCAAGTCGATTCTTCGGTGTCACTACAAAGCGCTGTTAATAACCTTCAAACATCGATTTGCTCAAAGCAAAAGATTGAGGCTGGTAGTATAAATGTTCCAACAACCCCAAACTCGCGCGACAAGGTTAAACTAACACTCCAATCGCAGGCTGGATCACAGTCCAATCTGCAAGTCAATCATCAGGACATTAGTCCGTCTTTAGTATATAGTTCTGATCAATCATCAAATTCTAATTTGCCACATTATGATTGTGGCTTAAATGTTTCTATTACAATGGATTCCCCGGCTAGCATTGGAAGTGATTTAACACAAAGCTCAACAGAAGGATTAAATTCCAGTAACGTTCACATAACTCAATCTCAACAGTTTTCAGATTGTTCTATGCAAAATCAATCGCCAGCTACTCCAATGCATATGACAATTCAACAGACCTCTCATGTGCAACAACCAAATAACATAAATATAAACCTGACTCCCACTAGCTCTCCTAACATAAACATTTTAGGAAACCCTCAGCAGCAGCAGACACGCAAAACAAATTCGCAGGTATTGTAGTATGTCAATCTCAATCGGCAATCATTACTAATAATTGTTTTTATTATTCAACTGCAGTCCGAAATCGTTAATAATACATCGACCACAGCCCATCGCTCTGCTACACCTAAACATCTTCGGAGTGGTGCGAACTCTTCAACCAATACTCAACAACGAGATGTAAAAAATTCATCTTCTGGAAATGCGGCAACATCAGCAAACACTCAACACCAACAATCTCAAGGAACTAGTACCGGAAATGTGTCAAAGACACAACAAACACCCTTACACAATCTGCAGTTTCCTCAATTAATTGAACAACATGCCCATCAACAAAACATGCAACATTTGGACTATATACCAATTCCTCAAATTGGACAGAACTATGCTCCGAGCACTTCAAATTCATATGATATTGTAACAATGCCTACTGTTATTCAGTCTCGTTTGCCAATTAATAGTTCTGTGCATTCTATAACAAATCCGCACCAACGCATTGACCAACCGAGCTCTGCTTGTGCAGTTAATAACTTTTATCTTCAAAACAATCTGTCGACTAATGATGCAATATCAAATTCAACACGTGTTCCTGTATCATCGACTTTAGGCTCGTCGTCATCGGCGAACACAGAGACTAATCAACGTCAAGTTATTGCAGATTCGATGGCAACCACAAGTAATACTGGAACCACATCATCTCTAGTTGGCAATCCGTGCATTTTATCTAAACTTCAACAATTAACAAATTGTTTGGAAACGCAATCATGCAATACATCACCTGGCGTACAAGTGAATCTACCGCCCTCACCGCATCATCCAATACCTCACAATTCTATGACGCCTCCACCACATTTGCTAATGGCACAAAATAGAAACATTTCTACTCCGCCCAACATGCTTCAAGGCCAAGTTACACCGCTGCAGTACCACAAGTACTACTCGAGTAACGTGAATATCGCTCCGATTTCATCTTCCGCTCAAAATTCGGGACGAACAGCTCGTAACACTCCGTCCGCTCCTGTTCAGCATTCAAGCACTTCTCTTAGCGCAACTACACCCAACAGAAATGTCCACATTACTCCTAATCTTATGGCACCTTATGGCACCATCAACAGCTATAGAATGCCACCCCAACAATCTCCAGCTGCAGGCAGCTATAGCTCTAGTACTGAGTATCCCAATTCGCAGATTCCTATGCAGATGGGCGTTATGAACATGCAATCTCATCAATACCAGGACGCCTGCGTCTTGCAAAGAGCTGCACAGCAGAACCCTATGTATTCGACGTATCCACCCTATTTACCATTGAATGGCTCTATTCGAAGATAATACAAATAATCAATTAATAAACGAAGTGTTGTAGTCTGGTTCCACCGAACATATTTGGAGCATTTTGGAAAGGGGGTTCTACCCATATATTTTCATTTGTAGAACTCACTGTAATTACTGTTTTTTGTTGGATTTGCATACAGATAATTAGCAAACTGTGAATTTTGAAAATTTTAAGATCTTTTATATAAAAATAATTTTTAATGCTTTTAAATGTAATTTTGCTTGATTTTGTGTTATTCGATTTTTTTTCGAGGGCTACCACTTAATTTGAGGAGTGCACTTGCTCAAAAATAAAAAATTAAATACACAAAAATATAGAAGAGTGGTGTTGCATTTTCATCAATTATACAAATGTTGTGCTTGTTTTCAACATCAGATCTGTAAAAACCAGAAAAAAACTTTTATTTAGGTGGAACCGAAGCTGCAATACACTTCACAAGAAGTTGCAAATTGTATCGCAGCTGTAAGAAAATAAAAGTTATTCGAAAACCTAAAAACATAAACGTGGGTAGCGGGTTTGTATGAGGGCTACTCTTAAAAAGGCGAATCACGCCCCTTGTTATTTATGCGAAGTTGGCATAGCATGATAAAATGAATGAATTTGATTACAACAAAATAAACCTGGGTACCATCTTTAGGCTGGACAATTAAAAAACATCCCAAATAAAATAGTAACAACTACCATACGTACACAGTGTCGGGGATGAGGTCACCTTACATAGTTAATGGGATTCATCATCTTTTAATGCTTTTAAAACGTTCAGACCAACTGACACCATTTCTTACACGATTTGTTGATGGTATACAAGTGTTTTTACGGCGTTTGGTATCAACAATTCTACAAATGGTGGAACCAGGGTATTAGATTTTCATATCACAACTTTGAAGTTTTTTGTGTAGTGTTCAGACGATCACATATAGGTATGTGTCACATTTCGGACGTGTGATCGTCTAAACCTCAAAATATATGAGTTGTACATGTACAGAAAGGGCCAGCTCTTATATAAACTGCATCTGAATAGGGATGGACGGTAAGTTTTACGAGGAATATGTAAAAAAATCACTTTTAAAAGTTATTTCAGAATTTTTAATATATTCATCGTAGTTATCTCAAATATTTTCGCTAATGCTATTCGAGTTAGTCATTTCAAAATTGGCACATCTACAATTTTATTTTACGCTGAAAATTGTGTGCTGTCGAGTTACGAGTATAAACACCAAAGTTATATAATTATACAAAATCGCTTGTAAAAGGCTGAAAACATCTGCACTTGTTCTATGATTGTTATAGTTCAAAATTATGAAATAGTCTTGTTTAAAATATTTTAATGCATGATTATATGGTTCTAATAATTTATTTAATTTAAGGAACAATTCTTTTTTTTCTCCCAATATTCCATTAAATTTTTCTTAGTGTTAGCTGGCTTGAGGTTTTTAATTTAAATGCCACATTTAATGCATCAGAACCAGACCCTGCGACTTCAACTTCTATAGTATTTAACAATGCAGAGCAAGTGCTTTGGCTCTCTTGTTGAGTTACGTTGAGAGTAGATGTACCACTTGTAGCAAGTTTCTCAGATGCAACGGATGCAGCTTATGAATATTCGGTTCTCTGAGAATAGTAAAAACAATAAATTTAAAATTTAAATTATTTATAATTAAATGTGAATTTCTGAGTTTTACCTTGTTCTGAACATTATGAATGTTACGGAGTAGTCGCTTCTAATAGTTTTTAAGCATCACTTGCCGAATTGGGTTTTACAGAGTCGTGCGAAGCTTCGGGTCGAGGGAAACTGTAGCAGAACCTGCGACGTTTAATAATACGTTTTCCCATATTTATAGTCATTCGGTCAAAATTTTCGTATTGTCCGACTATATACATATATCAAAATTTTTTTAAATAGAAATATATAAATATGTACATTTTTTTTTTTTTTATCTTGTACTGCTCCTTTTCACGATCAGCGAAAGACTGACTCGTTTATTTTTCATTCTTTTTATACCTATGTGCATAACTCACTTACACTAATACATAAATAGAAAACACTTTCTCTCACACACAGCATGGTAATGTAAGTGTTTATAATCATCGTATGTGTACTTATTCAAAATAACAGCTATTAAATAGTAGTAAATCACAGTAATGGTCACAATCAAATACAATAGGTTACAGGTACAATAGTGAGAAGGTATGAAAGAACGTAAGTGCTTACAATTCGGCCGTCCTCACAATGAGGATCCCCTGATCCTTGGCATCATTTCATGTTTTCGACATGCTTCGAGTTACTCTATCCGTTAATTCGATAAATTTTTTTCTTCTACTTTTTTCATTAATTTTGTCAAATTTGGATACATTCTCTTTATATATTAATACATTTTCGTACGTACGTTTTCATTTACATTCTCTTTACACTGATATTCATTTTCGTCACTTTTCAAAATATTTTCATTTGCTTTACATTTTAATTCATTTAGATTTTCTTTACATTGTAATTCAATTTCGTTTTCTTTATATTTCAAAATATCTTCATTTTCTTTACATTTTAATTCATTTTTCTTAGATTTCATTACATTTTCTAAAATTGGATTTTCGTTTAGCCAAGGTTTAATGTTGGCAACTGCCCAAATGCCTTTCTACGGTTTTTGCGTTTGCTGGAAACCTTCCACGTCTTCTATGAGATACCTATCGTTTTCTAACACTTTCGTAATCTTATAAGGTCCTCTATACTTCGGAATAAGTTTGCTTGATACGCAAGTCTGTGAATTAAAATTTTTGACTACCACATATGCTCCTACATTGTATCTAGTTGGGGGTTGTCGACGGGTATCTACATAATGTTTATGATATTGTTGTGCCTGCTCTTGGTGTTTCTCAGCTAGACTTCTAATTTGTTCTCTATCTATATCGGTTTGTCTTTGTTCTTCAGCTATAATATTTTCCTTCAGAGTGTCTATAACTTGACCTTTCTGGTTTGTTCCGAACAGAACAATACTAGGGTGGTCTCGAATGGTACGATGAATTGTATTGTTTGGGGTAAACTCTACTTTTTCTAATGTCTTGCCCCAATATAATTTGTTTTCTTCATCTACCAATTTCGCTATCATTGGTCCTAAACATCTATTGACACGTTCAACTTGCCCATTGGCTTGTGGCGATCCAGTTGCAATCTTAATATGTTGGACATTATTCCTCGAAAGAAATTCCTCAAACTCATTGGAAGTGAAACAACTACCTCTGTCGGATGTTATACACCTAGGCCGGCCGTAGTATCTAAAATACTTTTTCAATGCATTTACTGCTTCCTTTGAGTTCGTTGTCTTTGTTGGATACAATCTTACAAATTTTGAGTATGTATCTATTACAACTAGAATATGCTTGTTTTTTGTATTTTTACTGTGAATTGGGCCATAGAGATCAACATGAATAATTTCGAAAGGTTTGTTGCCCATTGGGATCATGTGTAAAAATTATTCTTGTTTTCCGCACTTCGCTGAGAAAGCTATACACTTAAGGCAATTTTTAATATGCTCATTTGCTTTGTATTTAACATTGGGGAACCAGTAACTTTTAGAGATCAAATCTACAACCTTTTCTACTCCTACATGGCCCATTTCATTGAGGTACTTGTAAAGCACGTGTTCCTCCATGGATTCTGGTATACAGAATAGAATGCAGTTTCCTTTTTTCCTATAGATAATACCATTGCGCATTTCATATTGACTATGTTCAGATTTTTGCAAGTAATTCTTGATTTCGCTTTTTTTTTTGTCTTTGCTTTGGCAAATAACAAGGTTTTCTTCGAATGTATTGGTTTCAATTACCATTACATTTGAATTCCTGCTTAGTGCGTCTACATGTTGCATTCGTTTTCCTGATCTATGCTCTAGTGTATAATCGTAATTCTGAAGCTCTAGAGCCCATCTTGATATTCTTGGGTTTAGTTCTTTTTTATTTTATGTTAGCGTTAAAGAATTACAATCTGTAACTATCTTGAATGTTATACCGTGGAGGTAGACTCTGAATCTTTTTAAGGCGCTAACAATTGCTAAAGTTTCCAGTTCGAAACTGTGGTATTTGGACTCAGTTGGAGATGTTCTTTTTGAAAAGTAAAAAACAGGATGAAACAGCCCATCTGATTTTCTCTGCATTAATATGGCTCCAAAACCTAGAGAGCTAGCGTCACAATGAAGTTCTGTTTCATCTCTAGGGTCATATATAGCTAATATTGGCGAATCTATCAATTTATTTTTTAAAGTGTTAAAACTTTCAAGTTCTTTTGGACCAAAATTAAATTTTTTATTCTTCTTAGTTAAGTCATATAGTGGTTTGGCGATGACTGAAAAGTCTTTCACAAATCTTCTAAAGTATGAACATAAACCAATGAAACTCTGGACTTCATGAACTTTAGACGGCACTCGAAAATTTGTAATTGCTTCCAAACCTTTTTCATCGGCACTAATACCATCATGTGTTATAGTATAACCTAAATATTTAATTTTGTCTTGTAAGAATTCACATTTGTCTAGTCTGAGTTCTAGTTTATTATCCACTAATCGTTTGAAAATTTCTTGTAAAATAAGGAAATGTTCACTCATTTCTTCCGTTGCCACCATTATGTCGTCTAAGTATACCGTAACTTTTCCCATTCTAACCATGTCAGAAAAAATTTGATTAATAAACCTTTGAAAGGTAGACGGTGCATTGCGTAGCCCGAACGGCATTCTCAGAAATTCATACTGACGTAAGGGAGTGGTAAATGAGGTAAATTTCACATAATACGTGGAAAAGTCCATTTTTCAGATCGAGTTTCGAAAAAACTTTTTTATTAACCAGCCTATCTAGAAGGTCACTTATGAGTGGAATTGGATAGTTGTCTTTAGCAGTAACTTTGTTTAGTTTGCGAAAATAGATACACATTCTTGTTTCGCCTGTCTTTTTCTTTACTAAAACAATAGGAGACACGAATTCTGACTCACTGTTCTGTATATAGCCTTTCTTTAAATATTCATCTATTGTCTTCTGCAAGTCTAACTTCTCTGCGTACGATAATCTTCTCGGAGGACAGTTGAAAGGCTTGGCATTATCTAAAGTTAGAATCATTTCACATTTAATTATTGGAACTTCTGGTCTTCTCGGTAAAATATAATAATTTTGGAAAATGCTTTCGAAATGTTTTTGGTTTGAAAAATTAACTTTTGTTCCTATCACATAGCTTTTTTGATTATTTGGTTCGTGTTCTATCAACAAGACCTGGCTTTCAAAATTATCATCGTTTGTTTCACAAAGTTGTTTGTAATTGCTTACATTGCTTTTATCTGTAAAGTTTTTGAATTCATTTTTGTATATAAAATTTGGATGATTATTTTTTCCATTTCTTAATGAATCTAGTGTATCCGTAGTGGACATTTCTTCTTTATCTTTTATCTTTGTTTATCTTAGCCATTTTTGTAAAATTATTAAAATTTGCATCGTTTAGAGTGGTTTTATTAGTGTTTGTTAGAACTAATTTAGCGTTGATTGCTGTTAAAAAATTTCTGCCTAAACCAACAGGAAATGCCATAGAGTCATCAGCGACCATGTATAATTCAATGCTTATATTTTTATTCTCAATTTGAACATAACACAAAATTTTTCCAAGTGTGTTTAGCTTACTGTTATTAATACCAAAATAAAATTCATTATTAACTTCATATTTATCAGCTTCAGAAGGAACACATGATCATCTTATGAAACTTATTGGACTTCCCGAGTCTAATAGGCATTCTATATAAAACCCTATGTTAGTATTAGATTTTATTGTAACAAATAAGTATCTTACGTAATCATTGTTTTGTTGGCTTGTAGTCTTCTTCTTGTACAGGCTGCAATCTTTGGCGAAATGTCCGAGTTGACCGCAGGCGTAGCATGAACCAATTTCTCGACGTGGGTTGCGACACTCAGTCGCCTGGTGTCCAAAAGCATTACAGTTGATACATTTTATGATTTTGATGTCGTTGTTGTTGGTCTTAATGTTTCCCTCTGATGCTTTAGAGTCGTCGGTAATATTTACTGCAGTTATCCGTTTAAATTGTTGCTGTTGACGTGTCGAAAATTGCTTTTGTTGTTGTTCGATGCCTTTGAATATTACAAGTAACTCTTCCTTCGATTTATAATTTTGTAGATTAGCTTAGGTACGTAGTTGGACATTGGAAATACCTTCGATAAGGTAATCCAATAGCTCGCCTGCTTCCAAACGGAGGGCGTTTGCCAAAATTATTTTTGCATTGAAATAGTCGGCAAACTTCTCGTCGTAATTCCACATGCGTTGCTCGAATTTACGGCGGAACACTATTTTATTTTCCTTTATTTCGAATATATCCTTCATTTGCTGCATCAGATCATTGACATTCATATCAAGGTAGTGAGGATTTGAGTAAAGCCAAGCTTTGGCATTGCCTTCTAATTTAGCGCAAATTAATGCGCGCATGTTTCTTTCGGCTACTTTATATTTAAGTTTAACGCTGTTTAGTTGTGCATACCATATATTGAATTTCGCTCCGCCGCTGCATGAAGGCAAAAGTTCTTTGAGTGTATTAAATGGTACATCTATTTCGTTAACGATGTTCGGTTGCAATGTTTTTTTGGGCAACGAGTTTTCACTTATTATCATTTCGCGTTCACGTTTTAAGAGGTCTATCTCTTTAATCAGCAATTCGTACTCTTTTTCAGCCAAAGCCTTGCTCTTCGCATTGTCATCGTACTCTTCTTTCATGTTTGCTTTCATTGTTTCTGCATTGCCATTTAACTTTGCGTTTGAACTCGCTTCTTTGTTGCTGTTTTTTACGACTTGCTTCTCTCCGTATTTGTTTTTCGTTTCCATTCGCTTAGCCGAACCTGCCTCATCGCTTAGCATTGTGTGTGTGTGTTTTTGTTCGTACTTTCGCTGCTGTGTAGTGAATTGATATTTTTAAACAGCAACGGACTTTCTTTGACTTCCTGCTCAACCGCCGCTGCGGCGCCATGAATTTGGTGTTCGTTCCCGCCAGCTACGGACTTCAGTTCTTTGTCTTTGAGTAACGGGAACTAACTGTCTGTCTGATCGACCGACGCTGCGGCGTCATAAACTTGCTGTTCATTCCCCTCAGCTATGCATTGCCGCTGTCGTCGCTCGCCGGCTGCGCGGTGCTGCTTGAGTCGCCGGCTTCACCTGGCGTGCTTCCGTTGCTGGGCTCCACAAACAAGTCCAGAATCTTCATATGCTGGTGCAGTGTCTCATGACGGTACACAATTTTGCCAACGTTGCATTAGTGCCACTCGACGGCAGGCCGAGATTTTCGCACCAAAACACCAGCTGCTTCATTGTATAATCGTCAGGACTAATCATTTTTATTTTAAATTCACTACATACTTTTTTTTCAAAATGCGCGTCGCCCACTTCTGAAATTGTAGTACTGCTCCTTTTCAAGATCAGCGAAAGACTGACTCGTCGTTTATTTTTTAATTCTTTCTATGCCTATGTACATAACTCACATAAATACTAAACACTCTTTCTCTCACACAGATACTTGTACGTATACCAACACAGTTGTAGTAGCATGGTTATGTAAGTGTTTATAATCAGCTTATGTGTACTTATTCAAAATAACAGCTATTAAATAGTAGTAAATCATAGTAATGGTCACAATCAAATACAATAGGTTACAGGTACAATAGTGAGAAGGAATGACAAACGTAAGTGCTTACAATCTTTTTATTTGCCATCAGTTCGATGCAGGAACTATGATCAAATAATCTGAGTATTTACTTTTCACGTTTACGTTTTACATGATTTTACTAGGTACATGCTATCATATTAACATAATCTTAACCTATGCCGCCTCGTTGTTGTTGAGTTATCAAGTTAATTGATTGCCAGATTGTTAGTGTGTTCATAAAGTTTTTCTATATATCTGGTGCTATGACTCCTGATCTGAAGATCGTTGGGAATATTGTCATTGCGCATATACCATGGAGCTCGAGTGATTTTCGTAAGGGTGATGTTTTGATACCGTTGAAGTATTTCGATATTTGATACAGCTGCCACACCCCAAAGCTGGATGCCGTAAGTCCAGACCGGCTTAAGTATGGCCTTGTGTAGTCTGACTTTGCTGTCCAGACTAAGCTAATTGCTAATTGCTTCCTTTTCGCCACTATATGGTCTTTAAAAGTCAGCCTTTTGTCAAGCCAAAAAGCCTAGATAATTGGCTTTGTTTCGTTTAGGGATCACCACGCCTTTGAAGCGAGCCCGATCGTTACCCTTGTGCATCCAGTCTTGGGTTTTGTTCAGTTGGTTTTGAAGCAATTGTGTTGCTGCTTTAGCACTGGAAGCTGTAGCAAGAATTGCTGTTTCGTCAGTATATGTCGCTATAGTTACTTCATTCCAGGTAGAGAGTCGTGCATGTCACCTGTGTAGATGGTGTAGTAGAGTCATGGGCCCTGCACGCTTCCTTGAGGCACCCCTGCCTGTATGCTTTTTAACTCACATGTAGTGTTTTCATGTCTCACGTAGATGCTTCTGCCCTGTAAATATCATCGAAGGAAGCGGTACTGTGTGCAGGATAATGTCATTTTTATTTTGTATAACAGCCCCTTGTGCCATACGCGATCAAAGGCTCGTTTCACATCAAGGAATGACTTCAACGATTCTGTGAACCTGCTCTGTAGTTCCATGCCTTCGTCGAAACCCGAATTGATGGTCGGGGAGAATATCGCTTTCTAGTGTCGGAAGCACTAGAAAGCGAATATTTTGAAGACTACCGCCAGCAGACTAATAGGGCGATCGGATGATAATTCGTTCTCTGGTTTCCCAGGCTTTGGAATTAAAATTACCTCTGCGCACTTCCACTGGCTAGAGAAGTCTGAAAAATACGTTAAATGTTTCCACTATCAGTTGTAGACAATTTTCGGTCGATTCCGTCATATCCAGAAGAGTTTTTCCTTGCCAGAAGTCTTATTTCATTTGTAAGCTCTTCCAAAATGGCTGGAGTTATTGGAATTGCTTTGACCACTCTGTCTACCTCTGTCTCTTTTTTAATTTTTTTGAAACTTTGTTTAATGCATTCTTGTCTGCCGGGTAGTGAAATTGTTGCCAGATACGTCGAAGCATTTTTTTTTCTCATTAACAAGTTCACGAATTTCTCTAGATAATATCAAGTAGTTGCGGTATGAAGATGGTTTGTTTGATATTTTTAAAGGAGTTGCAATGGTTGCTGCTTCATGAATTTTCCGGCTTAACCATTCAACCGTATCGTCAACATCTCTTACGGAATTCATTTCTACATTGGGGTCTACTTGACCATCTAATCAGTTCTAAGTTCTTGCTAAGAAGATTTCTTCTGACTTATTGGGCTACCCCAATCAGTGAACGGGTCCCATATGTGAAGTGTCCGTCTACTTGAAGCTTTCATATCAAATATTAAGTTGATATTGACTACAATAAAAAAGTTTTTCATACAAAAAGTCAAAAGTGGGCGGTGGGTTTGTATGGGGGCTACCTAAAATAGTGGGCTTGGCGGGTCAATCTTGATACTCTTTTAAACTGAAATAATTAGAAGTGTAAATTTTCAACTGGATTGCGAAAATTGGTGCCCAAAAAATGCGCAACAACATACAGACAGACCGACGGACATAGCTAGATCGACTCATCTCGTCGAGCTTATAAAGAATACTTTATGGGGTATACGATGCCTATTTCAATGCGTTTCAAACTTTCAGACAAACTGATAAAAATAGAACTCATAATCACGCTACCACACACACGCGCACTTATCAATGATACATATCAGAGGACGGCATGGCGTAATTGCAAAAACGTTCATACACGAACAGAAGCCGAATAATCGAGCAATTCGTATCAACCGATCAAATTTGAATACGCACACGTTTTCACTGTAGATTTAAAATCAGTCAAATGTGCCAATATTTTTTGCTCTCTGAGTTTATTCATGCTCGTGTTGAAACCGTTCACTTTGGCTTCAAAAGGCAAAAATCAACTCGTATGAGTTTGTGTGAAGTCAGCAGCTCTGCCTCTGCACTGCTGATCTGATGACTTTTAAGGAGGAAGAAGGTGAAACAGAAAATAAAAACATGAGGTTTGTCGCCAGCTAGATGCTTAAGCAGATTATTGCAAGAACAAAATGCACGCTGTGTGCGCTTAGGCATGAAGCCCGATGCTCGGCTACAAATCCATAAAAAACCGTTGTGCATGTACAGGAGTTGAGTGATACGTTTCGTTGAGTGATTCATCTTGAGCATAACATTTCGTACCGAAGGCAGTGCATATACACGATCGATGTGTTCGTCAGCATGAGCTGATTTTTATTCAACGCTGTGTTTCGTTCAGTGAGTGGAATTGAGTAAGAATTTTTGTGTATGAGTAAATCAAGGAAAAAGTGAATTTTGCAGCTCTATGATACATATGTATATACATGCATACATAATCACAACACAATCCTTACACCCTACACATATTTAAAGTATAAAAATATATGCATGTATACACATATTAATATTTATTTCAAAGAGTACATTTTGACAGAACATAAAATACCTTTCAATCTACATATTTACAAACATGAAATTTTTTTAGATAATTATATTCATGCATCAATGGAAACGAAAAGTTCACGTATATACACATATGTATAAATTTTGCACAAAATACACACGATACATTTAAAAATACACATATATTACATATTTATCATATAATCTTACACATATAAAATTTTATAAAATTTGCACCCTACGTATAAAAACGAACACAAATTAAAATTTATTTCCAACAATACATATTTACAAACAAATGTTTTTAGATAATTATATTGACAAAAAATTAAAAACAAATTATTCATTCAACAATTAAAACAGAACATACAGTAAAACCTCACATATATACACATATACATTATAAACAACATACACACGATACATTTAAAAATACACATATATTTCGAGTTTTTATATTTTTATACATATAAATTCAAATACAATTTGCACCCTACATATAAAAACGAATACACATCTAAAAAATTTTAAAAACAATTTGTCTCCACATACATACATAAACTTAAACAATTTAAACAAAAATTATGTATATAAAATATATTCACATAATCCCTACACCCTACATATATTTAAAAAATAAATATATACACGTCTACATATACGAGTATATAAATTTTTCGATAAAACAAATTAAAGGGTTGAAACACTGACTGTAGCTACACACTACATATAGACACACTCACCCTACATACATGCATACACACAGTACCTACACTCTACATATATATATAAATTTGTCGATAAAACAAATTAAAGGGTTCGAACACTCACTGTAGCTACACACGACATACAGACAAACACTACATATAGACATACACAGTATATATTTCAAGCTTTCAGCTTTCTCTCTCTCACTCTCTAGTCCAAATCTTTCTCTGTGATAAATTCAGATACCAAAATGGAATTGGAAATAAGTTTCGAATTTTATCTGAATGAGACATTAAAATTCTGCGAAGAATTTAAAGCCCCCTTGGCGACCACACTCTGTCTTTACTCGAACTTCGACAAATCGATATTTCAGACAAGTATGCTGAACTCTCCTCAGCGTACAAAACACTGATGACTGCATATTCAGGCTCGGAAAAAATTCCAGCAGACAAGGCCCAAGTATATTCTTCCAAATACTCAAAAGGCGCCAATGCACATCTCGAATGCAAGTCGCGAATAATGGACTTGATACAATTCGAAAAGATCGAAAAGATAATGTCCCAACCAAACCCTAAGTTTCACAGTCCGAATCATTGACATTTAATTTACCCCATTGCGATACGGAAGTATTCTATGGAAATTATGAAGAATGGGTCTAATTTATCCCCCGTACAGAAATTGTACCATCTCCGGAACAAAATTCGGGGGAATGCAGGAGAAATCGTCAAACGATATCGTCTCTCTGATGAGAGCTTTACACTACCATGGGAAGCTCTTCGAAGCACCTACGAAAATTCTCGAATACTGGTGGATAACAGCATATGCATCCTAGACTTTGTAGGGAGTTTAATTCCCTCGTGACTGTGAATTCTTTCGCCCTTTCTCCCCATGCAACTATACCATATAGTAGCGTCGGTTTTACTGCCATGTTATACAGCGAGAGCATGGTTTTTGGATTGCATCCCCACGGTGCATTTTCGTATAGCTTCCTCTACGTGCGTTTTCCATAGAAGTTTACTGTCTAGAGTTAGTCATAAGTACTTAACCTCCTTGCTAACTTTCACAACTACTCCTCCGAGTATGATTTCCTTTAGTCTTGGCAGCTTGTGCTTCCTAGTAAATGGTACAATGACTGTTTTGGTGGGGTTAATGTTGAGTCCTACCTCCTTGCACCAGTCCAGTGTACCAGGTCACACATTGTGAACTGTTTGTGTGTTTCAATTACCATCGTTAGATACAGCAGTGCAGTGTCGGTTGATCTGCCCGTCCTCTATGCATGTTGGTCCCGATGTTAGACTACGATGTAGTATCGTCTCTCTAATATGCCTGTCTATTACCTTTACATTGTTTTTAGCAAAAACGATGTCAAGCTAATAGGCCTAAATGCTTTGGGGAGGGTTGAATCATTTTACTCCTCCTTAGGGATAAAGACAACCCTTGCCCTTCTCCAAGGGGTTGGGATATGACCAAGTGCAAGACTACTTGTCATAATCTTCTGCAAATTTAGTAGTAACTCTTTTGCACCTTTTTGCAGTAGTGCTGGATATATTCCATCTACTCCAGGAGATTTGAAGGATTCAAAGATGAAAATTGCCCACCTTACTTTTTCTTCACTTATCACGTTCTTGGTGGCATCTATGTTCGCTCTATTTGCTCGTACATATATCTCCAGGAGCAGTTCGATTTTCTGTTCCTCATTTTCCGTAAAGGAATTATACGGTCTACGGAGTGAGATATTCGCTTCGGTTTGCATCTTGGCCATTGCACGATAGATTCCAGCGGCTGATGCAGTGGATGTTATGCCTTTCTGCGTTTGGCTTCCCTTATCTCTTTATTATATAGAGTAAGTTCAGTGATGTACCTTTCCCATTGATTTCATCTTTTGGATCCGCTGAAGAGTCCTCTAACTTTAATCCTAAGTTTCTGCAGCCGCTCATTGCACCATGGGTGGTCCCATTCGCGCGTGTCTTTAACAATAGGACATGTAATTTCGTATGATCTTATGATACCTTCATTTAGGTGTACTACAGCTTGCTCTAATTCAAGAGAGTGTTTTGGGAGTTTGACACCTTTACCAGACATCGAAGAGGCTAGCTGCGACGCATAATTTTAACAGTTGGTCTTACTGGGATTTCTTCTTGTTTCATTGGATGTTATACTCCCTTCTATTTCATATTTAATTTGTCGATGGTCGGACATGGAGGGTTCCTGTGACCCATGCCATCTCCTAATATTGTTTTCTTGGCACAGAAAAGTTAAGTCTAACACCTCTCGTCTAGTCTTAGTGACAAAGGTTGGTATGCACCCTTTATTTATAAATGTCAGGCTATTACTTATAAAGAATTCAAGAAGGCACTTACCCCATGCCTCGTGGTGCGCATTTGCATCGCACCCTACTACGATGGGTAGACTGCGGCTGTTGCAGAACTGCACCAGTTGTTCTACCTTATGTGGGGGTGATGTTCTCTCTCCCGAGAAGTATATTGACGCAATCAGCATACGTCGCAGTCTGCCTCTGTAAGTTAACTCGGTGATGAGCGGCACGCAGTCCCGAGTTAAATAACTTTGTATTCCTGGTATTCCAGGGCTCTTGAATCAGCGCTAGCCCCAGATGTTGTTTGGTGAAAGTACGTGCCATAACGGCTGATGACGCTTTGGCATGGTGGACATTAAACTGGGCTGCGCTGATAGCTGCCGGATCAGTCATCCGATTTATTATTTGTCCCGACTGCCGGCGTTAGCTCATCTGCCTCCCGCAGGTTCTGGGAGGATAGAAATGTCCGAACTTTCAGACATTGGTGTCTCAGGCCCGCCTTCCTCTTCGATGTCCTCCGCCGCATCCTGCATTTCTGCGGACCTCTCTTCCGCGGGCTTTTTCTTAAGTTGTATCGGGATGAATCCAAACCGGAATCGCTCCTTTGATCCGTTGCTGTTGATAGCTGACTTCGACTCTTCGTCGATGCCTACTACCATCAGCTGTCCATTCCCTTCTTGTCGTAGGGAGATGACTTTCCACATATGCGTGTTCAGTCCTTCACTCAGTCTTCCCTTGGCTCCTGGGAACGAAAAGATAAATCCACTCCGAATGAAGGATGTCATCCTCTTTAACCGCCATTATTGGTGGGCCTTCCCATCCTCCCAATACGGGAGCATGGAGCTGTAGCCACTCGGCTGTTTGGTCGTCGGCGCAGTCGACTAGTAACATTCCTGGTCGTATTTTACTTGTCCATCCTTTCGTCACCTCGCAAAGGATGGCATCTTGCAGCTCCGTCATTTCTGCGGCTCTTAGCATTATCTGTGGGTAGTCCACAGCTAATGCCGCAACCTTTGTGGACTTCATAACACTGGCGTAGCTGGCTGTCCTTTGCACTAGAAGCTGACGTTAACGGTCGGTCGTCATGTCATGCCACCGCAGCGTCTGTACGACTTCTTTTCTCCGTCGTTTGCTCTGGAGGAGTGAGCGTTTTGTTGGCTCTCTTGCTGTCCGACTGTGGTGGCTGCACCTTAATTTTGTGGCTCAGCGCCTTCTCACGCGCTCTTTCCGGCATTAGGCCTTCCTCAAGGTACCTTATGTACCACTTCACTCCCGCCCCACTCAGACCCCTTCGCTTGGGATCGTCAACGCCGCCTGGTTCTCCTAGAGGCGGTAGTGCCGACTTCTTTGTCGACGGAGTCTTTCTGCTCGGCTGGGTCCCCTTGGTGGCTGCACCATGTACTTTATGTGGACCTGATGGGCGTTCCGCTGTATGTGCCCTTGCCACAGTCCTCTCCGTCCTTGCGTAGCTATTCGAGGCTGGCGCTCTTCCAGCTCGATAGCGTTGCTTTGTGGCCATGTCATGGTTGCAAGCAACCGAGGGGCCCGTTTTACTTGTAGCAGCTGTTGTGAGTGGACGGCCTTCGCTCAGGCGCTGCTGCTGAAGTTGGTCTGCATCTTGAATCGCGGTGCAGTTTCGCGGTATTTTGTTTTTGGTGTATTTTCTTGAATCCATTTGATCCCTCGAGTTGCGGAGAATGAATGTCCATCTGGGCAGAGATCCGCCATACACATAAATTCACAGTTACGCTCCTAGGCGACCAGGTATCGGAGAGGCATCGTTATCGACTGAGATATTTTAATACAGGGTCCCCAGCCAGACTGATCATCGATACGGTATGCATAACATCTTGATCCGGCCCTTTAGGCATTTTAGCGACTGTGCCTAGGTCTGGGAGGTGGACTGATGGGATAGCAGAAGAGAGTTGGGTGTGTGAGTCACACGCCGGTCAAATTTGCCATATTCCGAAGAATACGTTACCATGGATCACCACGTGGAGGCCCTCTCCTTAGAGAAGGGGTGCTGTCTGAAGGGAGGCAGAACCAATGAGTTGACTTGAAGTGTATGCGATATGGGACAGTAAAACAGCACAGTTGCACTGCCTACCGATCCACATCGAATCACTCCCATGAACCCCATACCTTAGCATTATAATTAGTGCTATTGTTTATCATGACTCGAATATCGCCCTCGCGGGTGGCCTTGTACGAATAAGCCCCGATCAATACATTCGTTGAATTGATGCATCGTAAGCTGGATATTATTCACTCCTGGTATAAGCAGCGGGGGCAGTCTTGGTTCATTAGCTGCTTCGGGGTAACTGCTTTAGCTTCTTTAATAGTAACTGGCTCTTCAGGCTGTCATAATGCTGCGAACTGATTGGAGGCTACCAGATTCGCTGCCGACTAGGTATTTGGTTTGCTGCCGATGCTAGGTGAACTAGTGACATTTCTTGTTGTTGCTAAGCATGCTTTTTTTTAATAAATTTGGAGGCAATAGCGATCGCCTTTTCAACGTAAGCTTGCCGTTATTTGAATGTACTGTTTGCCATTCGCCTTCGTCGGCTACCTCGGCGCCATCGCTTTCCATGGATGCGCGCTCAGTGCTTTGTGTCGTGGAGGCGGTCGAAAAATGTTCTTTATGGTTCAGTGAAAAATTTAATTAAAATCACAAATTGAACTAATTTTGTTTTGTATTAAGTCTTGCGTAGCACAAATTTTTTTCGAAGTTTTTCAAATTTATCAAAAAATCTGACAATCCGTTTTTTCTTTTAATGTTAAAAATTTGTGTAGAGATTGTTTCTGTTAAGTTATATTAAATTTTATTTGGCGGTTTTAGCTTAAAAGCATTTTTTCGGTAAACCGATAAATATTTTACCGATCGGTTCGGTACTCTACAGGTTTTCCATAAATTCTATTTCGGTAAGTTTTCTATTGGCATCGGTTATATTCTACTGATATCGGTATTCTAAACGATATCGGTATTGTAACGATATTTTTTCTGTTCAACGATTATCGATTAGAATAATCGACAAAAAATAAACAATATAAAAAAACCTGAAGAAGAAGAAGAAGCGCCGGCAACAAATTCATGAAGTGAATGGATTAAGTTATTATTTTTGAATTAAATTTTCCTGCTACCAGTATTTGTATCTGGAGCAGAAGTGTTTATAAATATTATTTACTTTTTATTTTTTATTGTTGCCATGCTTTGGCTGTCTTACCAGCTGGGCGGAAAAACAGAAAAGGTTAGTTGCTTTGATATGTATTGGAATAAAGATAAATTCGTTTTTTCTTTTTTGGGTAACCTATTGGCGGCAGATTTCAAAGTTTTCTTAAAAAAAAAAAAAAAAAATAAAAAAATGGCTCTAGCAAAATTTAACCATTTTGTGGATGAGGTCTAAGACTTCCAAAAGAACTTGAAGTCTACGTCTGGTAATTCGACACTTTTGTATGCTCGATTTTGCAGAAAGAAAAGTCTGTGACAATCATTAAAGAAGGCATATGACGAGCTGATGTGGTCGCCACCAAAGGGGGTCAAGACCACAGAAATTAAGTAAAAGTTTCATAGGGCATATGTTGCATATTTGTCCGCTGGTGGAGAGCTGGCGATTTTATGCGTACAATAACGCAAATTGAAAATATAGCTAGCTCCACGCTTTAGATAATTCTGGTAGTGCAGGTACCCTTCACATAATATGTCACATAGTATTTCTTTTCCTGCATGTGACACTGATCTATTTCGCGGTGACTATAGTACATGGCCAAGTTTTCGTGACATATACAAGTCAAACACTAGATTGCAACCAGTGGAAAAGCTTTATCATCTAAAGCAGAAAACTCGTAGTGAAACCCGTGATATAGTAAATAGATCTCCTTTAACCAACGATGGGTTTGATTTGGCGTGGCAAAATTTAGTTGACAGATATGAAAATAAACGTGTATTAGTAAATAGTCAACTAAAAGCATTGTTCAGTTTAGAGCCTGTAGTATCAGAGAATGGTACGGCCATTAAGAATCTACAGAGAAAAATTAACAATGCGATTGCCAACGTAAAATCTAATAGTATAAGCATCGATAATTGGGATGCTAGTTTGATATTTTTGTGCTCCACCCGTCTTCCAGAAAATACTCTCGAGCTTTGGGAACAGTCTCTGGAAGACAAAAGAGAAATTCCAAAATGGAAGGATTTGGACACGTTTTTGACTAGTAGGTTCCAAAGTTTGGAAACTGTGTCAAATCTTCGTAACAATTCAAAATCAGCAGCAGTTAAGCCCCCATTAAATATAAGTAAGTCGAAGCGTTTCAATACTTTTCAAACAAAAGTTGGAGGCCAATGCCACATGTTCAAGTCTTCGGATCACTCTTTGAGTAAATGTCCGAAATTTTTAGCGCTCAGCCCTAAGCAAAGAACAGATAGGCTCACAGTCACAAGTTTGCATAGATGTTCAAAATGCTCTAAACCTCATCATACACTGCTTCATTGGAATAATACTGTAATGTTTCGAGAAACAACCCCCCCTTCACCGGCAGTTCAATTAAATTCTAATGGACAGTCTGGGTTATCGCAAGCAACGGGCGTGTTACCACTCCACGCTTTGTTTTCACATCAGCTACTCTGATTTTTTGGTCTCTCCCTGCGTACGTTTTTAGAATGCGACCAAGTCGCAATTCATTTGGGGGTAGATTCTCATCCCGTATTGCCGCAACATTTCCTACTTCTATATTTGCCTGAGGATACTTTCACGTATTTCTGCTCTGTTGTTCCCTTAGATATTCATTCTTCAATCGTGAACAGAAATGATGGTGAAGAGCTGTAAGTTTCTGCCATCTTTTGACAATGGAAATGGGGTTGGATAAATTTTCTGGCTCCCCCCCCCACTCAGACCCCTTCGCTTGGGATCGTCAACGCCGCCTGGTTCTCCTAGAGGCGGTAGTGCCGACTTCTTTGTCGACGGAGTCTTTCTGCTCGGCTGGGTCCCCTTGGTGGCTGCACCATGTACTTTATGTGGAGCTGATGGGCGTTCCGCTGTATGTGCCCTTGCCACAGTCCTCTCCGTCCTTGCGTAGCTATTCGAGGCTGGCGCTCTTCCAGCTCGATAGCGTTGCTTTGTGGCCATGTCATGGTTGCAAGCAACCGAGGGGCCCGTTTTACTTGTAGCAGCTGTTGTGAGTGGACGGCCTTCGCTCAGGCGCTGCTGCTGAAGTTGGTCTGCATCTTGAATCGCGGTGCAGTTTCGCGGTATTTTGTTTTTGGTGTATTTTCTTGAATCCATTTGATCCCTCGAGTTGCGGAGAATGAATGTCCATCTGGGCAGAGATCCGCCATACACATAAATTCACAGTTACGTTCCTAGGCGACCAGGTATCGGAGAGGCATCGTTATCGACTGAGATATTTTAATACAGGGTCCCCAGCCAGACTGATCATCGATACGGTATGCATAACATCTTGATCCGGCCCTTTAGGCATTTTAGCGACTGTGCCTAGGTCTGGGAGGTGGACTGATGGGATAGCAGAAGAGAGTTGGGTGTGTGAGTCACACGCCGGTCAAATTTGCCATATTCCGAAGAATACGTTACCATGGATCACCACGTGGAGGCCCTCTCCTTAGAGAAGGGGTGCTGTCTGAAGGGAGGCAGAACCAATGAGTTGACTTGAAGTGTATGCGATATGGGACAGTAAAACAGCACAGTTGCACTGCCTACCGATCCACATCGAATCACTCCCATGAACCCCATACCTTAGCACTATAATTAGTGCTATTGTTTATCATGACTCGAATATCGCCCTCGCGGGTGGCCTTGTTTCATTGGAATAATACTGTAATGTTTCGAGAAACAACCCCCCCTTCACCGGCAGTTCAATTAAATTCTAATGGACAGTCTGGGTTATCGCAAGCAACGGGCGTGTTACCACTCCACGCTTTGTTTTCACATCAGCTACTCTGATTTTTTGGTCTCTCCCTGCGTACGTTTTTAGAATGCGACCAAGTCGCAATTCATTTGGGGGTAGATTCTCATCCGTTGCTTTGTGGTTGCTTGCAACCATGACATGGCCACAAAGCAACGCTATCGAGCTGGAAGAGCGCCAACCTCGATTCCGGTTTGGATTCATCCCGATACAACTTAAGAAAAAGCCCGCGGAAGAGAGGTCCGCAGAAATGCAGGATGCGGCGGAGGACATCGAAGAGGAAGGCGGGCCTGAGACACCAATGTCTGAAAGTTCGGACATTTCTATCCTCCCAGAACCTGCGGGAGGCAGATGAGCTAACGCCGGCAGTCGGGACAAATAATAAATCGGATGACTGATCCGGCAGCTATCAGCGCAGCCCAGTTTAATGTCCACCATGCCAAAGCGTCATCAGCCGTTATGGCACGTACTTTCACCAAACAACATCTGGGGCTAGCGCTGATTCAAGTAAGACCAACTGTTAAAATAAGACCCAGTAAGACCAACTGTTAAAATTATGCGTCGCAGCTAGCCTCTTCGATGTCTGGTAAAGGTGTCAAACTCCCAAAACACTCTCTTGAATTAGAGCAAGCTGTAGTACACCTAAATGAAGGTATCATAAGATCATACGAAAGTACATGTCCTATTGTTAAAGACACGCGCGAATGGGACCACCCATGGTGCAATGAGCGGCTGCAGAAACTTAGGATTAAAGTTAGAGGACTCTTCAGCGGATCCAAAAGATGAAATCAATGGGAAAGGTACATCACTGAACTTACTCTATATAATAAAGAGATAAGGGAAGCCAAACGCAGAAAGGCATAACATCCACTGCATCAGCCGCTGGAATCTATCGTGCAATGGCCAAGATGCAAACCGAAGCGAATATCTCACTCCGTAGACCGTATAATTCCTTTACGGAAAATGAGGAACAGAAAATCGAACTGCTCCTGGAGATATATGTACGAGCAAATAGAGCGAACATAGATGCCACCAAGAACGTGATAAGTGAAGAAAAAGTATGGTGGGCAATTTTCATCTTTGAATCCTTCAAATCTCCTGGAGTAGATGGAATATATCCAGCACTACTGCAAAAAGGAGCAAAAGAGTTACTACTAAATTTGCAGAAGATTATGACAAGTAGTCTTGCACTTGGTCATATCCCAACCCCTTGGAGAAGGGCCAGGGTTGTCTTTATCCCTAAGGAGGAGTAAAATGATTCAACCCTCCCCAAAGCATTTAGGCCTATTAGCTTGACATCGTTTTTGCTAAAAACAATGGAAAAGATAATAGACAAGCATATTAGAGAGACGATACTACATCGTAGTCTAACATCGGGACCAACATGCATATAGGACGGGCAGATCAACCGACACTGCACTGCTGTATCTAACGAGGGTAATTGAAACACACAAACAGTTCACAATGTGTGACCTGGTACACTGGACTGGTGCAAGGAGGTAGGACTCAACATTAACCCCACCAAAACAGTCATTGTACCATTTACTAGGAAGCACAAGCTGCCAAGACTAAAGGAAATCATACTCGGAGGAGTAGTTGTGAAAGTTAGCAAGGAGGTTAAGTACTTATGACTAACTCTAGACAGTAAACTTCTATGGAAAACGCACGTAGAGGAAGCTATACGAAAATGCACCGTGGGGATGCAATCCAAAAACCATGCTCTCGCTGTATAACATGGCAGTAAAACCGACGCTACTATATGGTATAGTTGCATGGGGAGAAAGGGCGAAAGAATTCACAGTCACGAGGGAATTAAACTCCCTACAAAGTCTAGGATGCATATGCTGTTATCCACCAGTATTCGAGAATTTTCGTAGGTGCTTCGAAGAGCTTCCCATGGTAGTGTAAAGCTCTCATCAGAGAGACGATATCGTTTGACGATTTCTCCTGCATTCCCCCGAATTTTGTTCCGGAGATGGTACAATTTCTGTACGGGGGATAAATTAGACCCATTCTTCATAATTTCCATAGAATACTTCCGTATCGCAATGGGGTAAATTAAATGTCAATGATTCGGACTGTGAAACTTAGGGTTTGGTTGGGACATTATCTTTTCGATCTTTTCGAATTGTATCAAGTCCATTATTCGCGACTTGCATTCGAGATGTGCATTGGCGCCTTTTGAGTATTTGGAAGAATATACTTGGGCCTTGTCTGCTGGAATTTTTTCCGAGCCTGAATATGCAGTCATCAGTGTTTTGTACGCTGAGGAGAGTTCAGCATACTTGTCTGAAATATCGATTTGTCGAAGTTCGAGTAAAGACAGAGTGTGGTCGCCAAGGGGGCTTTAAATTCTTCGCAGAATTTTAATGTCTCATTCAGATAAAATTCGAAACTTATTTCCAATTCCATTTTGGTATCTGAATTTATCACAGAGAAAGATTTGGACTAGAGAGTGAGAGAGAGAAAGCTGAAAGCTTGAAATATATACTGTGTATGTCTATATGTAGTGTTTGTCTGTATGTCGTGTGTAGCTACAGTGAGTGTTCGAACCCTTTAATTTGTTTTATCGACAAATTTATATATATATGTAGAGTGTAGGTACTGTGTGTATGCATGTATGTAGGGTGAGTGTGTCTATATGTAGTGTGTAGCTACAGTCAGTGTTTCAACCCTTTAATTTGTTTTATCGAAAAATTTATATACTCGTATATGTAGACGTGTATATATTTATTTTTTAAATATATGTAGGGTGTAGGGATTATGTGAATATATTTTATATACATAATTTTTGTTTAAATTGTTTAAGTTTATGTATGTATGTGGAGACAAATTGTTTTTAAAATTTTTTAGATGTGTATTCGTTTTTATATGTAGGGTGCAAATTGTATTTGAATTTATATGTATAAAAATATAAAAACTCGAAATATATGTGTATTTTTAAATGTATCGTGTGTATGTTGTTTATAATGTATATGTGTATATATGTGAGGTTTTACTGTATGTTCTGTTTTAATTGTTGAATGAATAATTTGTTTTTAATTTTTTGTCAATATAATTATCTAAAAACATTTGTTTGTAAATATGTATTGTTGGAAATAAATTTTAATTTGTGTGTTCGTTTTTATACGTAGGGTGCAAATTTTATAAAATTTTATATGTGTAAGATTATATGATAAATATGTAATATATGTGTATTTTTAAATGTATCGTGTGTATTTTGTGCAAAATTTATACATATGTGTATATACGTGAACTTTTCGTTTCCATTGATGCATGAATATAATTATCTAAAAAAAATTCATGTTTGTAAATATGTAGATTGAAAGGTATTTTATGTTCTGTCAAAATGTACTCTTTGAAATAAATATTAATATGTGTATATATGCATATATTTTTATACTTTAAATATGTGTAGGGTGTAAGGATTGTGTTGTGATTATGTATGCATGTATATACATATGTATCATAGAGCTGCAAAATTCACTTTTTCCTTGATTTACTCATACACAAAAATTCTTACTCAATTCCACTCACTGAACGAAACACAGCGTTGAATAAAAATCAGCTCATGCTGACGAACACATCGATCGTGTATATGCACTGCCTTCGGTACGAAATGTTATGCTCAAGATGAATCACTCAACGAAACGTATCACTCAACTCCTGTACATGCACAACGGTTTTTTATGGATTTGTAGCCGAGCATCGGGCTTCATGCCTAAGCGCACACAGCGTGTATTTTGTTCTTGCAATAATCTGCTTAAGCATCTAGCTGGCGACAAACCTCATGTTTTTATTTTCTGTTTCACCTTCTTCCTCCTTAAAAGTCATCAGATCAGCAGTGCAGAGGCAGAGCTGCTGACTTCACACAAACTCATACGAGTTGATTTTTGCCTTTTGAAGCCAAAGTGAACGGTTTCAACACGAGCATGAATAAACTCAGAGAGCAAAAAATATTGGCACATTTGACTGATTTTAAATCTACAGTGAAAACGTGAGCGTATTCAAATTTGATCGGTTGATACGAATTGCTCGATTATTCGGCTTCTGTTCGTGTATGAACGTTTTTGCAATTACGCCATGCCGTCCTCTGATATGTATCATTGATAAGTGCGCGTGTGTGTGGTAGCGTGATTATGAGTTCTATTTTTATCAGTTTGTCTGAAAGTTTGAAACGCATTGAAATAGGCATCGTATACCCCATAAAGTATTCTTTATAAGCTCGACGAGATGAGTCGATCTAGCTATGTCCGTCGGTCTGTCTGTATGTTGTTGCGCATTTTTTGGGCACCAATTTTCGCAATCCAGTTGAAAATTTACACTTCTAATTATTTCAGTTTAAAAGAGTATCAAGATTGACCCGCCAAGCCCACTATTTTAGGTAGCCCCCATACAAACCCACCGCCCACTTTTGACTTTTTGTATGAAAAACTTTTTTATTGTAGTCAATATCAACTTAATATTTGATATGAAAGCTTCAAGTAGACGGACACTTCACATATGGGACCCGTTCACTGATTGGGGTAGCCCAATAAGTCAGAAGAAATCTTTTTAGCAAGAACTTTGATATGAAAGCTTCAAGTAGACGGACACTTCACATATGGGACCCGTTCACTGATTGGGGTAGCCCAATAAGTCAGAAGAAATCTTTTTAGCAAGAACTTAGAACTGATTAGATGGTCAAGTAGACCCCAATGTAGAAATGAATTCCGTAAGAGATGTTGACGATACGGTTGAATGGTTGAGCCGGAAAATTCATGAAGCAGCAACCATTGCAACTCCTTTAAAAATATCAAACAAACCATCTTCATACCGCAACTACGTGATATTATCTAGAGAAATTCGTGAACTTGTTAATGAGAAAAAAAATGCTGCGACGTATCTGGCAACAATTTCACTACCCGGCAGACAAGAATGCATTAAACAAAGTTTCAAAAAAATTAAAAAAGAGACAGAGGTAGACAGAGTGGTCAAAGCAATTCCAATAACTCCAGCCATTTTGGAAGAGCTTACAAATGAAATAAGACTTCTGGCAAGGAAAAACTCTTCTGGATATGACGGAATCGACCGAAAATTGTCTACAACTGATAGTGGAAATATTTAACGTATTTTTCAGACTTCTCTAGCCAGTGGAAGTGCGCAGAGGTAATTTTAATTCCAAAGCATGGGAAACCAGAGAACGAATTATCATCCGATCGCCCTATTAGTCTGCTGGCGGTAGTCTTCAAAATATTCGCTTTCTAGTGCTTCCGACACTAGAAAGCGATATTCTCCCCGACCATCAATTCGGGTTTCGACGAAGGCATGGAACTACAGAGCAGGTTCACAGAATCGTTGAAGTCATTCCTTGATGTGAAACGAGCCTTTGATCGCGTATGGCACAAGGGGCTGTTATACAAAATAAAAATGACATTATCCTGCACACAGTACCGCTTCCTTCGATGATATTTACAGGGCAGAAGCATCTACGTGAGACATGAAAACACTACATCTGAGTTAAAAAGCATACAGGCAGGGGTGCCTCAAGGAAGCGTGCAGGGCCCATGACTCTACTACACCATCTACACAGGTGACATGCACGACTCTCTACCTGGAATGAAGTAACTATAGCGAAGTGCTGTAAGTTTCTGCCATCTTTTGACAATGGAAATGGGGTTGGATAAATTTTCTGGCTCCCCCCCCACTCAGACCCCTTCGCTTGGGATCGTCAACGCCGCCTGGTTCTCCTAGAGGCGGTAGTGCCGACTTCTTTGTCGACGGAGTCTTTCTGCTCGGCTGGGTCCCCTTGGTGGCTGCACCATGTACTTTATGTGGACCTGATGGGCGTTCCGCTGTATGTGCCCTTGCCACAGTCCTCTCCGTCCTTGCGTAGCTTTTCGAGGCTGGCGCTCTTCCAGCTCGATAGCGTTGCTTTGTGGCCATGTCATGGTTGCAAGCAACCGAGGGGCCCGTTTTACTTGTAGCAGCTGTTGTGAGTGGACGGCCTTCGCTCAGGCGCTGCTGCTGAAGTTGGTCTGCATCTTGAATCGCGGTGCAGTTTCGCGGTATTTTGTTTTTGGTGTATTTTCTTGAATCCATTTGATCCCTCGAGTTGCGGAGAATGAATGTCCATCTGTGCAGAGATCCGCCATACACATAAATTCACAGTTACGCTCCTAGGCGACCAGGTATCGGAGAGGCATCGTTATCGACTGAGATATTTTAATACAGGGTCCCCAGCCAGACTGATCATCGATACGGTATGCATAACATCTTGATCCGGCCCTTTAGGCATTTTAGCGACTGTGCCTAGGTCTGGGAGGTGGACTGATGGGATAGCAGAAGAGAGTTGGGTGTGTGAGTCACACGCCGGTCAAATTTGCCATATTCCGAAGAATACGTTACCATGGATCACCACGTGGAGGCCCTCTCCTTAGAGAAGGGGTGCTGTCTGAAGGGAGGCAGAACCAATGAGTTGACTTGAAGTGTATGCGATATGGGACAGTAAAACAGCACAGTTACACTGCCTACCGATCCACATCGAATCACTCCCATGAACCCCATACCTTAGCATTATAATTAGTGCCACCCTCGCGGGTGGCCTTGTACGAATAAGCCCCGATCAATACATTCGTTGAATTGATGCATCGTAAGCTGGATATTATTCACTCCTGGTATAAGCAGCGGGGGCAGTCTTGGTTCATTAGCTGCTTCGGGGTAACTGCTTTAGCTTCTTTAATAGTAACTGGCTCTTCAGGCTGTCATAATGCTGCGAACTGATTGGAGGCTACCAGATTCGCTGCCGACTAGGTATTTGGTTTGCTGCCGATGCTAGGTGAACTAGTGACATTTCTTGTTGTTGCTAAGCATGCTTTTTTTTAATAAATTTGGAGGCAATAGCGATCGCCTTTTCAACGTAAGCTTGCCGTTATTTGAATGTACTGTTTGCCATTCGCCTTCGTCGGCTACCTCGGCGCCATCGCTTTCCATGGATGCGCGCTCAGTGCTTTGTGTCGTGGAGGCGGTCGAAAAATGTTCTTTATGGTTCAGTGAAAAATTTAATTAAAATCACAAATTGAACTAATTTTGTTTTGTATTAAGTCTTGCGTAGCACAAATTTTTTTCGAAGTTTTTCAAATTTATCAAAAAATCTGACAATCCGTTTTTTCTTTTAATGTTAAAAATTTGTGTAGAGATTGTTTCTGTTAAGTTATATTAAATTTTATTTGGCGGTTTTAGCTTAAAAGCATTTTTTCGGTAAACCGATAAATATTTTACCGATCGGTTCGGTACTCTACAGGTTTTCCATAAATTCTATTTCGGTAAGTTTTCTATTGGCATCGGTTATATTCTACTGATATCGGTATTCTAAACGATATCGGTATTGTAACGATATTTTTTCTGTTCAACGATTATCGATTAGAATAATCGACAAAAAATAAACAATATAAAAAAACCTGAAGAAGAAGAAGAAGCGCCGGCAACAAATTCATGAAGTGAATGGATTAAGTTATTATTTTTGAATTAAATTTTCCTGCTAGTGTATTTGTATCTGGAGCAGAAGTGTTTATAAATATTATTTACTTTTTATTTTTTATTGTTGCCATGCTTTGGCTGTCTTACCAGCTGGGCGGAAAAACAGAAAAGGTTAGTTGCTTTGATATGTATTGGAATAAAGATAAATTCGTTTTTTCTTTTTTGGGTAACCTATTGGCGGCAGATTTCAAAGTTTTCTTAAAAAAAAAAAAAAAAAATAAAAAAATGGCTCTAGCAAAATTTAACCATTTTGTGGATGAGGTCTAAGACTTCCAAAAGAACTTGAAGTCTACGTCTGGTAATTCGACACTTTTGTATGCTCGATTTTGCAGAAAGAAAAGTCTGTGACAATCATTAAAGAAGGCATATGACGAGCTGATGTGGTCGCCACCAAAGGGGGTCAAGACCACAGAAATTAAGTAAAAGTTTCATAGGGCATATGTTGCATATTTGTCCGCTGGTGGAGAGCTGGCGATTTTATGCGTACAATAACGCAAATTGAAAATATAGCTAGCTCCACGCTTTAGATAATTCTGGTAGTGCAGGTACCCTTCACATAATATGTCACATAGTATTTCTTTTCCTGCATGTGACACTGATCTATTTCGCGGTGACTATAGTACATGGCCAAGTTTTCGTGACATATACAAGTCAAACACTAGATTGCAACCAGTGGAAAAGCTTTATCATCTAAAGCAGAAAACTCGTAGTGAAACCCGTGATATAGTAAATAGATCTCCTTTAACCAACGATGGGTTTGATTTGGCGTGGCAAAATTTAGTTGACAGATATGAAAATAAACGTGTATTAGTAAATAGTCAACTAAAAGCATTGTTCAGTTTAGAGCCTGTAGTATCAGAGAATGGTACGGCCATTAAGAATCTACAGAGAAAAATTAACAATGCGATTGCCAACGTAAAATCTAATAGTATAAGCATCGATAATTGGGATGCTAGTTTGATATTTTTGTGCTCCACCCGTCTTCCAGAAAATACTCTCGAGCTTTGGGAACAGTCTCTGGAAGACAAAAGAGAAATTCCAAAATGGAAGGATTTGGACACGTTTTTGACTAGTAGGTTCCAAAGTTTGGAAACTGTGTCAAATCTTCGTAACAATTCAAAATCAGCAGCAGTTAAGCCCCCATTAAATATAAGTAAGTCGAAGCGTTTCAATACTTTTCAAACAAAAGTTGGAGGCCAATGCCACATGTTCAAGTCTTCGGATCACTCTTTGAGTAAATGTCCGAAATTTTTAGCGCTCAGCCCTAAGCAAAGAACAGATACTGTGAGAGAGAAGCAACTTTGTTTAAATTGCTTGGCTCACAGTCACAAGTTTGCATAGATGTTCAAAATGCTCTAAACCTCATCATACACTGCTTCATTGGAATAATACTGTAATGTTTCGAGAAACAACCCCCCCTTCACCGGCAGTTCAATTAAATTCTAATGGACAGTCTGGGTTATCGCAAGCAACGGGCGTGTTACCACTCCACGCTTTGTTTTCACATCAGCTACTCTGATTTTTTGGTCTCTCCCTGCGTACGTTTTTAGAATGCGACCAAGTCGCAATTCATTTGGGGGTAGATTCTCATCCCGTATTGCCGCAACATTTCCTACTTCTATATTTGCCTGAGGATACTTCCACGTATTTCTGCTCTGTTGTTCCCTTAGATATTCATTCTTCAATCGTGAACAGAAATGATGGTGAAGAGCTGTAAGTTTCTGCCATCTTTTGACAATGGAAATGGGGTTGGATAAATTTTCTGGCTCCCCCCCCACTCAGACCCCTTCGCTTGGGATCGTCAACGCCGCCTGGTTCTCCTAGAGGCGGTAGTGCCGACTTCTTTGTCGACGGAGTCTTTCTGCTCGGCTGGGTCCCCTTGGTGGCTGCACCATGTACTTTATGTGGAGCTGATGGGCGTTCCGCTGTATGTGCCCTTGCCACAGTCCTCTCCGTCCTTGCGTAGCTATTCGAGGCTGGCGCTCTTCCAGCTCGATAGCGTTGCTTTGTGGCCATGTCATGGTTGCAAGCAACCGAGGGGCCCGTTTTACTTGTAGCAGCTGTTGTGAGTGGACGGCCTTCGCTCAGGCGCTGCTGCTGAAGTTGGTCTGCATCTTGAATCGCGGTGCAGTTTCGCGGTATTTTGTTTTTGGTGTATTTTCTTGAATCCATTTGATCCCTCGAGTTGCGGAGAATGAATGTCCATCTGGGCAGAGATCCGCCATACACATAAATTCACAGTTACGCTCCTAGCCGACCAGGTATCGGAGAGGCATCGTTATCGACTGAGATATTTTAATACAGGGTCCCCAGCCAGACTGATCATCGATACGGTATGCATAACATCTTGATCCGGCCCTTTAGGCATTTTAGCGACTGTGCCTAGGTCTGGGAGGTGGACTGATGGGATAGCAGAAGAGAGTTGGGTGTGTGAGTCACACGCCGGTCAAATTTGCCATATTCCGAAGAATACGTTACCATGGATCACCACGTGGAGGCCCTCTCCTTAGAGAAGGGGTGCTGTCTGAAGGGAGGCAGAACCAATGAGTTGACTTGAAGTGTATGCGATATGGGACAGTAAAACAGCACAGTTGCACTGCCTACCGATCCACATCGAATCACTCCCATGAACCCCATACCTTAGCACTATAATTAGTGCTATTGTTTATCATGACTCGAATATCGCCCTCGCGGGTGGCCTTGTTTCATTGGAATAATACTGTAATGTTTCGAGAAACAACCCCCCCTTCACCGGCAGTTCAATTAAATTCTAATGGACAGTCTGGGTTATCGCAAGCAACGGGCGTGTTACCACTCCACACTTTGTTTTCACATCAGCTACTCTGATTTTTTGGTCTCTCCCTGCGTACGTTTTTAGAATGCGACCAAGTCGCAATTCATTTGGGGGTAGATTCTCATCCGTTGCTTTGTGGTTGCTTGCAACCATGACATGGCCACAAAGCAACGCTATCGAGCTGGAAGAGCGCCAACCTCGATTCCGGTTTGGATTCATCCCGATACAACTTAAGAAAAAGCCCGCGGAAGAGAGGTCCGCAGAAATGCAGGATGCGGCGGAGGACATCGAAGAGGAAGGCGGGCCTGAGACACCAATGTCTGAAAGTTCGGACATTTCTATCCTCCCAGAACCTGCGGGAGGCAGATGAGCTAACGCCGGCAGTCGGGACAAATAATAAATCGGATGACTGATCCGGCAGCTATCAGCGCAGCCCAGTTTAATGTCCACCATGCCAAAGCGTCATCAGCCGTTATGGCACGTACTTTCACCAAACAACATCTGGGGCTAGCGCTGATTCAAGTAAGACCAACTGTTAAAATAAGACCCAGTAAGACCAACTGTTAAAATTATGCGTCGCAGCTAGCCTCTTCGATGTCTGGTAAAGGTGTCAAACTCCCAAAACACTCTCTTGAATTAGAGCAAGCTGTAGTACACCTAAATGAAGGTATCATAAGATCATACGAAAGTACATGTCCTATTGTTAAAGACACGCGCGAATGGGACCACCCATGGTGCAATGAGCGGCTGCAGAAACTTAGGATTAAAGTTAGAGGACTCTTCAGCGGATCCAAAAGATGAAATCAATGGGAAAGGTACATCACTGAACTTACTCTATATAATAAAGAGATAAGGGAAGCCAAACGCAGAAAGGCATAACATCCACTGCATCAGCCGCTGGAATCTATCTTGCAATGGCCAAGATGCAAACCGAAGCGAATATCTCACTCCGTAGACCGTATAATTCCTTTACGGAAAATGAGGAACAGAAAATCGAACTGCTCCTGGAGATATATGTACGAGCAAATAGAGCGAACATAGATGCCACCAAGAACGTGATAAGTGAAGAAAAAGTAAGGTGGGCAATTTTCATCTTTGAATCCTTCAAATCTCCTGGAGTAGATGGAATATATCCAGCACTACTGCAAAAGGGAGCAAAAGAGTTACTACTAAATTTGCAGAAGATTATGACAAGTAGTCTTGCACTTGGTCATATCCCAACCCCTTGGAGAAGGGCCAGGGTTGTCTTTATCCCTAAGGAGGAGTAAAATGATTCAACCCTCCCCAAAGCATTTAGGCCTATTAGCTTGACATCGTTTTTGCTAAAAACAATGGAAAAGATAATAGACAAGCATATTAGAGAGACGATACTACATCGTAGTCTAACATCGGGACCAACATGCATATAGGACGGGCAGATCAACCGACACTGCACTGCTGTATCTAACGAGGGTAATTGAAACACACAAACAGTTCACAATGTGTGACCTGGTACACTGGACTGGTGCAAGGAGGTAGGACTCAACATTAACCCCACCAAAACAGTCATTGTACCATTTACTAGGAAGCACAAGCTGCCAAGACTAAAGGAAATCATACTCGGAGGAGTAGTTGTGAAAGTTAGCAAGGAGGTTAAGTACTTATGACTAACTCTAGACAGTAAACTTCTATGGAAAACGCACGTAGAGGAAGCTATACGAAAATGCACCGTGGGGATGCAATCCAAAAACCATGCTCTCGCTGTATAACATGGCAGTAAAACCGACGCTACTATATGGTATAGTTGCATGGGGAGAAAGGGCGAAAGAATTCACAGTCACGAGGGAATTAAACTCCCTACAAAGTCTAGGATGCATATGCTGTTATCCACCAGTATTCGAGAATTTTCGTAGGTGCTTCGAAGAGCTTCCCATGGTAGTGTAAAGCTCTCATCAGAGAGACGATATCGTTTGACGATTTCTCCTGCATTCCCCCGAATTTTGTTCCGGAGATGGTACAATTTCTGTACGGGGGATAAATTAGACCCATTCTTCATAATTTCCATAGAATACTTCCGTATCGCAATGGGGTAAATTAAATGTCAATGATTCGGACTGTGAAACTTAGGGTTTGGTTGGGACATTATCTTTTCGATCTTTTCGAATTGTATCAAGTCCATTATTCGCGACTTGCATTCGAGATGTGCATTGGCGCCTTTTGAGTATTTGGAAGAATATACTTGGGCCTTGTCTGCTGGAATTTTTTCCGAGCCTGAATATGCAGTCATCAGTGTTTTGTACGCTGAGGAGAGTTCAGCATACTTGTCTGAAATATCGATTTGTCGAAGTTCGAGTAAAGACAGAGTGTGGTCGCCAAGGGGGCTTTAAATTCTTCGCAGAATTTTAATGTCTCATTCAGATAAAATTCGAAACTTATTTCCAATTCCATTTTGGTATCTGAATTTATCACAGAGAAAGATTTGGACTAGAGAGTGAGAGAGAGAAAGCTGAAAGCTTGAAATATATACTGTGTATGTCTATATGTAGTGTTTGTCTGTATGTCGTGTGTAGCTACAGTGAGTGTTCGAACCCTTTAATTTGTTTTATCGACAAATTTATATATATATATGTAGAGTGTAGGTACTGTGTGTATGCATGTATGTAGGGTGAGTGTGTCTATATGTAGTGTGTAGCTACAGTCAGTGTTTCAACCCTTTAATTTGTTTTATCGAAAAATTTATATACTCGTATATGTAGACGTGTATATATTTATTTTTTAAATATATGTAGGGTGTAGGGATTATGTGAATATATTTTATATACATAATTTTTGTTTAAATTGTTTAAGTTTATGTATGTATGTGGAGACAAATTGTTTTTAAAATTTTTTAGATGTGTATTCGTTTTTATATGTAGGGTGCAAATTGTATTTGAATTTATATGTATAAAAATATAAAAACTCGAAATATATGTGTATTTTTAAATGTATCGTGTGTATGTTGTTTATAATGTATATGTGTATATATGTGAGGTTTTACTGTATGTTCTGTTTTAATTGTTGAATGAATAATTTGTTTTTAATTTTTTGTCAATATAATTATCTAAAAACATTTGTTTGTAAATATGTATTGTTGGAAATAAATTTTAATTTGTGTGTTCGTTTTTATACGTAGGGTGCAAATTTTATAAAATTTTATATGTGTAAGATTATATGATAAATATGTAATATATGTGTATTTTTAAATGTATCGTGTGTATTTTGTGCAAAATTTATACATATGTGTATATACGTGAACTTTTCGTTTCCATTGATGCATGAATATAATTATCTAAAAAAAATTCATGTTTGTAAATATGTAGATTGAAAGGTATTTTATGTTCTGTCAAAATGTACTCTTTGAAATAAATATTAATATGTGTATATATGCATATATTTTTATACTTTAAATATGTGTAGGGTGTAAGGATTGTGTTGTGATTATGTATGCATGTATATACATATGTATCATAGAGCTGCAAAATTCACTTTTTCCTTGATTTACTCATACACAAAAATTCTTACTCAATTCCACTCACTGAACGAAACACAGCGTTGAATAAAAATCAGCTCATGCTGACGAACACATCGATCGTGTATATGCACTGCCTTCGGTACGAAATGTTATGCTCAAGATGAATCACTCAACGAAACGTATCACTCAACTCCTGTACATGCACAACGGTTTTTTATGGATTTGTAGCCGAGCATCGGGCTTCATGCCTAAGCGCACACAGCGTGTATTTTGTTCTTGCAATAATCTGCTTAAGCATCTAGCTGGCGACAAACCTCATGTTTTTATTTTCTGTTTCACCTTCTTCCTCCTTAAAAGTCATCACACAAACTCATACGAGTTGATTTTTGCCTTTTGAAGCCAAAGTGAACGGTTTCAACACGAGCATGAATAAACTCAGAGAGCAAAAAATATTGGCACATTTGACTGATTTTAAATCTACAGTGAAAACGTGTGCGTATTCAAATTTGATCGGTTGATACGAATTGCTCGATTATTCGGCTTCTGTTCGTGTATGAACGTTTTTGCAATTACGCCATGCCGTCCTCTGATATGTATCATTGATAAGTGCGCGTGTGTGTGGTAGCGTGATTATGAGTTCTATTTTTATCAGTTTGTCTGAAAGTTTGAAACGCATTGAAATAGGCATCGTATACCCCATAAAGTATTCTTTATAAGCTCGACGAGATGAGTCGATCTAGCTATGTCCGTCGGTCTGTCTGTATGTTGTTGCGCATTTTTTGGGCACCAATTTTCGCAATCCAGTTGAAAATTTACACTTCTAATTATTTCAGTTTAAAAGAGTATCAAGATTGACCCGCCAAGCCCACTATTTTAGGTAGCCCCCATACAAACCCACCGCCCACTTTTGACTTTTTGTATGAAAAACTTTTTTATTGTAGTCAATATCAACTTAATATTTGATATGAAAGCTTCAAGTAGACGGACACTTCACATATGGGACCCGTTCACTGATTGGGGTAGCCCAATAAGTCAGAAGAAATCTTTTTAGCAAGAACTTAGAACTGATTAGATGGTCAAGTAGACCCCAATGTAGAAATGAATTCCGTAAGAGATGTTGACGATACGGTTGAATGGTTGAGCCGGAAAATTCATGAAGCAGCAACCATTGCAACTCCTTTAAAAATATCAAACAAACCATCTTCATACCGCAACTACGTGATATTATCTAGAGAAATTCGTGAACTTGTTAATGAGAAAAAAAAATGCTTCGACGTATCTGGCAACAATTTCACTACCCGGCAGACAAGAATGCATTAAACAAAGTTTCAAAAAAATTAAAAAAGAGACAGAGGTAGACAGAGTGGTCAAAGCAATTCCAATAACTCCAGCCATTTTGGAAGAGCTTACAAATGAAATAAGACTTCTGGCAAGGAAAAACTCTTCTGGATATGACGGAATCGACCGAAAATTGTCTACAACTGATAGTGGAAATATTTAACGTATTTTTCAGACTTCTCTAGCCAGTGGAAGTGCGCAGAGGTAATTTTAATTCCAAAGCATGGGAAACCAGAGAACGAATTATCATCCGATCGCCCTATTAGTCTGCTGGCGGTAGTCTTCAAAATATTCGCTTTCTAGTGCTTCCGACACTAGAAAGCGATATTCTCCCCGACCATCAATTCGGGTTTCGACGAAGGCATGGAACTACAGAGCAGGTTCACAGAATCGTTGAAGTCATTCCTTGATGTGAAACGAGCCTTTGATCGCGTATGGCACAAGGGGCTGTTATACAAAATAAAAATGACATTATCCTGCACACAGTACCGCTTCCTTCGATGATATTTACAGGGCAGAAGCATCTACGTGAGACATGAAAACACTACATCTGAGTTAAAAAGCATACAGGCAGGGGTGCCTCAAGGAAGCGTGCAGGGCCCATGACTCTACTACACCATCTACACAGGTGACATGCACGACTCTCTACCTGGAATGAAGTAACTATAGCGAAGAGCTGTAAGTTTCTGCCATCTTTTGACAATGGAAATGGGGTTGGATAAATTTTCTGGCTCCCCCCCCCACTCAGACCCCTTCGCTTGGGATCGTCAACGCCGCCTGGTTCTCCTAGAGGCGGTAGTGCCGACTTCTTTGTCGACGGAGTCTTTCTGCTCGGCTGGGTCCCCTTGGTGGCTGCACCATGTACTTTATGTGGACCTGATGGGCGTTCCGCTGTATGTGCCCTTGCCACAGTCCTCTCCGTCCTTGCGTAGCTTTTCGAGGCTGGCGCTCTTCCAGCTCGATAGCGTTGCTTTGTGGCCATGTCATGGTTGCAAGCAACCGAGGGGCCCGTTTTACTTGTAGCAGCTGTTGTGAGTGGAGGGCCTTCGCTCAGGCGCTGCTGCTGAAGTTGGTCTGCATCTTGAATCGCGGTGCAGTTTCGCGGTATTTTGTTTTTGGTGTATTTTCTTGAATCCATTTGATCCCTCGAGTTGCGGAGAATGAATGTCCATCTGTGCAGAGATCCGCCATACACATAAATTCACAGTTACGCTCCTAGGCGACCAGGTATCGGAGAGGCATCGTTATCGACTGAGATATTTTAATACAGGGTCCCCAGCCAGACTGATCATCGATACGGTATGCATAACATCTTGATCCGGCCCTTTAGGCATTTTAGCGACTGTGCCTAGGTCTGGGAGGTGGACTGATGGGATAGCAGAAGAGAGTTGGGTATGTGAGTCACACGCCGGTCAAATTTGCCATATTCCGAAGAATACGTTACCATGGATCACCACGTGGAGGCCCTCTCCTTAGAGAAGGGGTGCTGTCTGAAGGGAGGCAGAACCAATGAGTTGACTTGAAGTGTATGCGATATGGGACAGTAAAACAGCACAGTTGCACTGCCTACCGATCCACATCGAATCACTCCCATGAACCCCATACCTTAGCATTATAATTAGTGCTATTGTTTATCATGACTCGAATATCGCCCTTGCGGGTGGCCTTGTACGAATAAGCCCCGATCAATACATTCGTTGAATTGATGCATCATAAGCTGGATATTATTCACTCCTGGTATAAGCAGCGGGGGCAGTCTTGGTTCATTAGCTGCTTCGGGGTAACTGCTTTAGCTTCTTTAATAGTAACTGGCTCTTCAGGCTGTCATAATGCTGCGAACTGATTGGAGGCTACCAGATTCGCTGCCGACTAGGTATTTGGTTTGCTGCCGATGCTAGGTGAACTAGTGACATTTCTTGTTGTTGCTAAGCATGCTTTTTTTAATAAATTTGGAGGCAATAGCGATCGCCTTTTCAACGTAAGCTTGCCGTTATTTGAATGTACTGTTTGCCATTCGCCTTCGTCGGCTACCTTGGCGCCATCGCTTTCCATGGATGCGCGCTCAGTGCTTTGTGTCGTGGAGGCGGTCGAAAAATGTTCTTTATGGTTCAGTGAACAATTTAATTAAAATCACAAATTGAACTAATTTTGTTTTGTATTAAGTCTTGCGTAGCACAAATTTTTTTCGAAGTTTTTCAAATTTATCAAAAAATCTGACAATCCGTTTTTTCTTTTAATGTTAAAAATTTGTGTAGAGATTGTTTCTGTTAAGTTATATTAAATTTTATTTGGCGGTTTTAGCTTAAAAGCATTTTTTCGGTAAACCGATAAATATTTTACCGATCGGTTCGGTACTCTACAGGTTTTCCATAAATTCTATTTCGGTAAGTTTTCTATTGGCATCGGTTATATTCTACTGATATCGGTATTCTAAACGATATCGGTATTGTAACGATATTTTTTCTGTTCAACGATTATCGATTAGAATAATCGACAAAAAATAAACAATATAAAAAAACCTGAAGAAGAAGAAGAAGCGCCGGCAACAAATTCATGAAGTGAATGGATTAAGTTATTATTTTTGAATTACATTTTCCTGCTACCAGTATTTGTATCTGGAGCAGAAGTGTTTATAAATATTATTTACTTTTTATTCTTTATTGTTGCCATGCTTTGGCTGTCTTACCAGCTGGGCGGAAAAACAGAAAAGGTTAGTTGCTTTGATATGTATTGGAATAAAGATAAATTCGTTTTTTCTTTTTTGGGTAACCTATTGGCGGCAGATTTCAAAGTTTTCTTAAAAAAAAAAAAAAAAAATAAAAAAATGGCTCTAGCAAAATTTAACCATTTTGTGGATGAGGTCTAAGACTTCCAAAAGAACTTGAAGTCTACGTCTGGTAATTCGACACTTTTGTATGCTCGATTTTGCAGAAAGAAAACTCTGTGACAATCATTAAAGAAGGCATATGACGAGCTGATGTGGTCGCTACCAAAGGGGGTCAAGACCACAGAAATTAAGTAAAAGTTTCATAGGGCATATGTTGCATATTTGTCCGCTGGTGGAGAGCTGGCGATTTTATGCGTACAATAACGCAAATTGAAAATATAGCTAGCTCCACGCTTTAGATAATTCTGGTAGTGCAGGTACCCTTCACATAATATGTCACATAGTATTTCTTTTCCTGCATGTGACACTGATCTATTTCGCGGTGACTATAGTACATGGCCAAGTTTTCGTGACATATACAAGTCAAACACTAGATTGCAACCAGTGGAAAAGCTTTATCATCTAAAGCAGAAAACTCGTAGTGAAACCCGTGATATAGTAAATAGATCTCCTTTAACCAACGATGGGTTTGATTTGGCGTGGCAAAATTTAGTTGACAGATATGAAAATAAACGTGTATTAGTAAATAGTCAACTAAAAGCATTGTTCAGTTTAGAGCCTTTAGTATCAGAGAATGGTACGGCCATTAAGAATCTACAGAGAAAAATTAACAATGCGATGGCCAACGTAAAATCTAATAGTATAAGCATCGATAATTGGGATGCTAGTTTGATATTTTTGTGCTCCACCCGTCTTCCAGAAAATACTCTCGAGCTTTGGGAACAGTCTCTGGAAGACAAAAGAGAAATTCCAAAATGGAAGGATTTGGACACGTTTTTGACCAGTAGGTTCCAAAGTTTGGAAACTGTGTCAAATCTTCGTAACAATTCAAAATCAGCAGCAGTTAAGCCCCCATTAAATATAAGTAAGTCGAAGCGTTTCAATACTTTTCAAACAAAAGTTGGAGGCCAATGCCACATGTTCAAGTCTTCGGATCACTCTTTGAGTAAATGTCCGAAATTTTTAGCGCTCAGCCCTAAGCAAAGAACAGATACTGTGAGAGAGAAGCAACTTTGTTTAAATTGCTTGGCTCACAGTCACAAGTTTGCATAGATGTTCAAAATGCTCTAAACCTCATCATACACTGCTTCATTGGAATAATACTGTAATGTTTCGAGAAACAACCCCCCCTTCACCGGCAGTTCAATTAAATTCTAATGGACAGTCTGGGTTATCGCAAGCAACGGGCGTGTTACCACTCCACGCTTTGTTTTCACATCAGCTACTCTGATTTTTTGGTCTCTCCCTGCGTACGTTTTTAGAATGCGACCAAGTCGCAATTCATTTGGGGGTAGATTCTCATCCCGTATTGCCGCAACATTTCCTACTTCTATATTTGCCTGAGGATACTTCCACGTATTTCTGCTCTGTTGTTCCCTTAGATATTCATTCTTCAATCGTGAACAGAAATGATGGTGAAGAGCTGTAAGTTTCTGCCATCTTTTGACAATGGAAATGGGGTTGGATAAATTTTCTGGCTCCCCCCCCACTCAGACCCCTTCGCTTGGGATCGTCAACGCCGCCTGGTTCTCCTAGAGGCGGTAGTGCCGACTTCTTTGTCGACGGAGTCTTTCTGCTCGGCTGGGTCCCCTTGGTGGCTGCACCATGTACTTTATGTGGAGCTGATGGGCGTTCCGCTGTATGTGCCCTTGCCACAGTCCTCTCCGTCCTTGCGTAGCTATTCGAGGCTGGCGCTCTTCCAGCTCGATAGCGTTGCTTTGTGGCCATGTCATGGTTGCAAGCAACCGAGGGGCCCGTTTTACTTGGAGCAGCTGTTGTGAGTGGACGGCCTTCGCTCAGGCGCTGCTGCTGAAGTTGGTCTGCATCTTGAATCGCTGTGCAGTTTCGCGGTATTTTGTTTTTGGTGTATTTTCTTGAATCCATTTGATCCCTCGAGTTGCGGAGAATGAATGTCCATCTGTGCAGAGATCCGCCATACACATAAATTCACAGTTACGCTCCTAGGCGACCAGGTATCGGAGAGGCATCGTTATCGACTGAGATATTTTAATACAGGGTCCCCAGCCAGACTGATCATCGATACGGTATGCATAACATCTTGATCCGGCCCTTTAGGCATTTTAGCGACTGTGCCTAGGTCTGGGAGGTGGACTGATGGGATAGCAGAAGAGAGTTGGGTGTGTGAGTCACACGCCGGTCAAATTTGCCATATTCCGAAGAATACGTTACCATGGATCACCACGTGGAGGCCCTCTCCTTAGAGAAGGGGTGCTGTCTGAAGGGAGGCAGAACCAATGAGTTGACTTGAAGTGTATGCGATATGGGACAGTAAAACAGCACAGTTGCACTGCCTACCGATCCACATCGAATCACTCCCATGAACCCCATACCTTAGCACTATAATTAGTGCTATTGTTTATCATGACTCGAATATCGCCCTCGCGGGTGGCCTTGTTTCATTGGAATAATACTGTAATGTTTCGAGAAACAACCCCCCCTTCACCGGCAGTTCAATTAAATTCTAATGGACAGTCTGGGTTATCGCAAGCAACGGGCGTGTTACCACTCCACGCTTTGTTTTCACATCAGCTACTCTGATTTTTTGGTCTCTCCCTGCGTACGTTTTTAGAATGCGACCAAGTCGCAATTCATTTGGGGGTAGATTCTCATCCCGTATTGCCGCAACATTTCCTACTTCTATATTTGCTGAGGATACTTCCACGTATTTCTGCTCTGTTGTTCCCTTAGATATTCATTCTTCAATCGTGAACAGAAATGATGGTGAAGAGCTGTAAGTTTCTGCCATCTTTTGACAATGGAAATGGGGTTGGATAAATTTTCTGGCTCAGCTGGAGCCAACAAATTCGATCCAATCAAAATATGAGCTGGAGGCAAGGCATTGAGATCGTTTATATCGTCAGACATTGGATATAATGGACGTGGATTGTAAACTTCATTTTGCACCAATTCGGCGCAAATGATACTTAAAACTCTTTATACCAGCTTCCCAGAGGCCACCCATATGCGGTGCACCAGCTGGGATAAATTTCCAAATAATTTCACGATCCGCGTAACTACTATGAACGCGATCTTGTGCAGATTGCAAGAATTGTTTAAATTCTTTACGAAAGATAGTGGACGCACCAACAAAATTGGTCCCATTATCAGAAAACATTTGAACAGGACAGCCACGGCGTGATGTAAATCGGGCAAAAGCTGCAAGAAAAGTTGCTGTCGATAAATTACTGGTAGCTTCCAAATACACAGCTTTTGTGGCGAAACAAACAAATAAACAAACGTATTGTTTTGTAATAAGACAGGCTCGACCTGTATAATTTTTAATGTCGAAAGGCCCAGTGAAATCCACTCCGCTTACTGTAAATGGCCTCGACAATGTACACCTCTCAGGGGGAAGAGCCGCCATAATTTGACTCCTTTCCGATTTTTTAAACAGAATGCAATTTTTACAATTTCAAATTGTAAACTTTATTAAATTCTTAGCTCGCAGAATCCAATACTGCATTCTTAATAAACGTAACGTTAATTGATTGCCACCATGTAGAGATATTTTATGCACAAAACTTACCAATAAGCTTGAAAACTTAGAGCCATAAGGTAAAATGGCTGGATGCCGCTCTTCAAATGTCATCGAGTGTGCTGCTGTCAGCCGCCCACCAACTAGAATTATTCCATCATCATCCAAAAACGGATTTAGTGATAGTATTTGACTTTTTGAGCTTAGAGGTCGCTTTATAGATAAATCATGATACTCATCAGCAAAATAGGCCTTCTGAGTCATCATCAACAACCTTTTATAATGTTAGATATTTCTTCAGAGCTTATTGAAACAGTATAATATGTAGGTTTATTGCTTACTCCTGGGGCAACACTTGAAGCAAAACGCATAGCGTATGCTAAAACTCGAAGAGATCGCTCAAAAGATGAAAATCTTTCCAACACATCCTCAAAGTTTTTGGAAGAAACTAAAATTTACTTTAAGGGATTTCGTTTCACAAGATGTAGTTAATTCATCTCTTGGAATGAAACGTTTCCAACTTGTTTCATCTCTCAGCAACCATGTTGGACCATTCCACCATAAAGGACAATCAATTAAATCTTTAGGAAAAACACCACGACTTGCCAAATCAGCTGGATTATCAGCAGAATCTACATCGTGCCACAAATCAATTTCTGTATGCTCAGAAATTTTAGAAACTCTATTGGCCACACAAACTGTCAAAAAACACGGAGGTTTTTGTAGCCAACACAAAAAAATGATTGAATCAGTCCAACAACGCACTTGTTTTGTCATGAGGGGTAAATAATGTTGGGCAGAACAAAGAATATCAATTAAAAGGGCTGCACCACACAATTCTAAACGTGGAAGCAACACTGTTTTCACTGGTGTTACATTGCTTTTAGCGCATACCAAATGAGTGAAAACTTGGCCTTCCATGACAACTCTCATAAATAAACAGAAGGGAAAAATTCAACTATAGAGGAATTTGGATATCATTTATCCGAACATACTGCTTCAAAAAAGTTTACCAGGATTGCTGTGTAGATGCAGACAAATAGTCATCCCAGTCCGTCTTCTCCAACCAAATTTTTTGCATTAAAATGTTAGCGGAAACGACTATGGGAGCTAACCAACCTGCCGGTTTTAATAACATAGCAATAACTGACAAGACTTCCCGTTTTGTAAAAGATACCTCACTATCGAACGGTTGCGCTGTAAAAAAAAATTTGTCAGCCGTTGCATTCCACCGAATGCCTAAATTTTTGCCGAACTTTCGTCTTCAATTTTCAAAAAAAATTCCTTCATCAAAAAATCGCTACGAATCCCTGCTAGCACCTCATCATGATTCGAGGTTCACTTTCGCATTGAAAACCCTGCAGAATTCAATGCTACTACAAGCTCATCACGTGACCTAATAGCAGTGGCTACATCATGTGCACCAGCAAGTGCATCATCTACATAGATCGGCGAGCGAAAATTCTCTGACGCTAGATATTTTTCCTGGACATCTTCTGCCAAACGACGTAAAGTCCGAATGGTCAAATAAGGGGCACAATTAACTCCAAAAGTGACCGTAGTCAACTCGTTAAGACTTAGCCCATTAGAAGTCCTATACAAAGCATTAAAGACCACTCTTGATTTGGTCGAGGTACTTTCCGGTTTTAAAACCGCATGATGAGGCAAATAATAATGTCGCTCGTTGACATTCGGGGGGGTTACCTTGCACATGTGTTGCAAGGATAAATACTCGCAAACTACCTCATCATACTTTAGTTTAAACTCTGGATTCCGGAGAAGCGAAGATTCATTACGTATGAACTGCTTTAGTGCAACTGAGCGTGAAGCTCAAAACGGATGTTCACATTGATATTCAGATCGAATAGGAAGAGTGACTACATATCTCCCATCACTATCCCTTCGAGTGGTGTTGACGAAATTTCGCTGTCACAATTCGTCTTCAACACTCTGAAAAACCTTATTCGGAATGCTCTCTAATTCCCATAATTTCTGCAATTGCTGACTCAAGTTCAACTCTGTAAAACAGGATACAATTGAAACAGTGTTGCACCTGTTGGGGGGAGAAAGTTGACCTGTTAGAATCCAAATAAAAACAGTTTGTTGTGCCAGCAATGAACCCAAAATATTTTGCTTTAATCCTTCTCTCAAAATTTGGGGGTAAATATCACTTCCAATCAAAATGTCGATCTTATCACTCTTAAAAAATTGAAGATCAGCCAGTGGAAAATCAAACTGAAATCTGATGCCATTGTCATATTTTTACTTGGTAAAAATCCAGTAAGTTTTGGCAGAACAAAGGCATTTGTCTCCAATTTAAAACTTGGATCGAGTTGAGACTGAAGAATTAAACGGCACGACCTATTAATTCGACCAGCGACAGATTCATTTAATCCAAAAACATGTGCATCCACTTTATTGCATCTTACACCAAGACGCCTCTGAAATCTTTCTGATATAAATGTACCCTAAGATTCTGATCATTCAGCGCGTGCTGAAAAAACTAAATTATTCAATTTAACTTGCACTAATGCAGTTCTCAAAAGCACATTTTTTGTTGAATATGCAAAGCAAGATTGCAAACTATTATTGCTCGTTGCTTGCGATAACCCAGACTGTCCATTAGAATTTAATTGAACTGCCGGTGAAGGGGGTGTTTCTCGAAACATTACAGTATTATTCCAATGAAGCAGTGTATGATGAGGTTTAGAGCATTTTGAACATCTATGCAAACTGTTGCATTCATTCCTCATGTGACTGTGAGCCAAGCAATTTAAACAGAGTTGCTTCTCTTTCACAAGATCTGTTCATTGCTTAGGGCTGAGCGCTAAAAATTTCGGACATTTACTCAAAGAGTGATCCGAAGACTTGAACATGTGGCATTGGCCTTCAACTTTTGTTTAAATGTTTATATTTAATGGGGGCTTAAGTGCTGCTGAGTTTGAAGTGTTACGATGATTTGATACAGTTTTCAAACTTTGGAACCTACTGGTCAAAAACGTGTCCAAATCCTTCCATTTTGGAATTTCTCTTTTGTCTTCCAGAGACTGTTCCCAGAGCTCGAGAGTATTTTCTGGAAGCCGGCTATTAGATTTTACGTTGGCAATCGCATTGTTAATTTTTCTCTGTAGATTCTTAATGGCCGTACCATTCTCTGATACTACAGGCTCTAAACTGAACAATGCTTTTAGTTGACTATTTACTAATACACGTTTATTTTCATATCTGTCAACTAAATTTTGCCACGCCAAATCAAACCCATCGTTGGTTAAAGGAGATCTATTTACTATATCACGGGTTTCACTACGAGTTTTCTGCTTTAGATGATAAAGCTTTTCCACTGGTTGCAATCTAGTGTTTGACTTGTATATGTCACGAAAACTTGGCCATGTACTATAGTCACCGCGAAATAGATCAGTGTCACATGCAGGAAAAGAAATACTATGTGACATATTATGTGAAGGGTACCTGCACTACCAGAATTATCTAAAGCGTCTAGCTAGCTATATTTTCAGTTTGCGTTATTGTACGCATAAAATCGCCTAGCTATCCACCAGCGGACAAATATGCAACATATGCCCTATGAAACTTTTCCTTAATTTCTGTGGTCTTGACCCCCTTTGGTGGCGAGCACATCAGCTCGTCATATGCCTTCTTTAATGATTGTCACAGACTTTTCTTTCTGCAAATCGATCATAAAAAGTGTCGAATTACCAGACGTAGAATTCAAGTTATTTTGGAAGTCTAAGACCTCATCCACAAAATGGTTAAATTTTGCTAGGGCCATTTTTTTAATTTTTTAATTAAAACTTTGAAATCTACCCTCGTACAAGTAAAACAAAGTTTTCTCACACACGAAAAAAAAACAGACAACTTGCAACGATGCAAGAAAAAAGAAAAAAAATCAAAAATGCAAACAAGTTACACAGCCTTAATTTGTATGATGTTGTTGTTTTGCTGTTGTGTGTTTCTGTTTAATTGTTGTTGTTGTTGTTGTTGTTTCGCTGTTGTACTTTTATGTGTAATTGTTGTTGTTGTTGGCACAATGAGAACACTCAAAGTAATATATTGTTTTTTATTGTATTACTTCCGAGGCAATATCCAAATAAAGTTGCCGTCAGTAGGTTACCCAAAAAAAAGAAAAACGAATTTATCTTTATTCCAATACAAATCAAAGCAACTAACCTTTTCTGTCTGTCCGCCCAGCTGGTAAGAAAGCCAAAGCAATGCAACAATAAAAAATAAAAAGTAAATAATTTTTATAAACACTTCTGCTCCAGATACAAATACTGGTAGCAGGAAAATTTAATTAAAAAATAAAAACTTAATCCATTCAGTTCATGAATTTGTTGCCGGCGCTTCTTCTTCAGGTTTTTTTACATTGTTTATTTTTTGTCGATTATTCTAATCGATAATCGTTGAACAAAAAAAAAATAAGTTAGAATACCGATATTGTTTAGAATACCGATATCAGTAGACTGCCAATAGAAAACTTACCGAAATATCGAAATAGAATTTATGGAAAACCTGTAGAACACCGAACCGATCGGTAAAATATTTATCGGTTTACCGAAAAAATGCTTTTAAGCTAAAACCGCCAAATAAAATTGAAGATAACTTAACAGAAACAATCAGTAGGTTACCCAAAAAAAAGAAAAACGAATTTATCTTTATTCCAATACAAATCAAAGCAACTAACCTTTTCTGTCTGTCCGCCCAGCTGGTAAGAAAGCCAAAGCAATGCAACAATAAAAAATAAAAAGTAAATAATTTTTATAAACACTTCTGCTCCAGATACAAATACTGGTAGCAGGAAAATTTAATTAAAAAATAAAAACTTAATCCATTCAGTTCATGAATTTGTTGCCGGCGCTTCTTCTTCAGGTTTTTTTACATTGTTTATTTTTTGTCGATTATTCTAATCGATAATCGTTGAACAAAAAAAAAATAAGTTAGAATACCGATATTGTTTAGAATACCGATATCAGTAGACTGCCAATAGAAAACTTACCGAAATATCGAAATAGAATTTATGGAAAACCTGTAGAACACCGAACCGATCGGTAAAATATTTATCGGTTTACCGAAAAAATGCTTTTAAGCTAAAACCGCCAAATAAAATTGAAGATAACTTAACAGAAACAATCTCTACACAAATTTTTAACATTAAAAGAAAAAACGATTGTCAGATTTTTTGATAAGATTTTTTGAAAAATTTGTGCTACGCAAGACTTAATACAAAACAAAATTAGTTCAATTTGTGATTTGAACAACATTTTTCGACCGCCTCCACGACACAAAGCACTGGGCGCGCATCCATGGAAAGCGATGGCGCCGAGGTAGCCGACGAAGGCGAATGGCAACCAGTACATTCAAATAACGACAAGGTGACGTTGAAAAGGCGATCGCTATTGCCTCCAAATTTATTAAAAAAAGCATGCTTAGCAACAACAAGAAATGTCACTACTTCAACGAGCATCGGCAGCAAACCAAATACTGAGTCTGCAGCGAATCTGTTAGCCTCCAATCAGTTCGCAGCATTATCACAGCCTGAAGAGCCAGTTACTATGAACTTAGCCCCCGAAGCACCTAATGAACCAAGACCGCCCCCGCTACTTACACCAGGAGTGAATAATACCCAGCGTATGATGAATCAATTCAACGAATGTATTGATCGGGACTTATTCGTACAAGGCCACCCGCGAGGTCGATATTCGAGTCATGATAAACAATAGCACTAATTATAGTGCTAAGGTATGGGGTTCATGGGAGTGATTCGATGTGGATCGGTAGGCAGTGCAACTGTGCTGTTTTACTGTCCCATATCGCATACACTTCAAGTCAACTCATTGGTTCTGCCTCCCTTCAGACAGCACCCCTTCTCTAAGGAGAGGGCCTCCACGTGGTGATCCATGGTAACGTATTCTTCGGAATATAGAAAATTTTACCGGCGTGTGACTCACACACCCAACTCTCTCTGCCATCCCATCAGTCCACCTCCCAGACCTAGGCACAGTCGCTAAAATGCCTTAAGGGCCGGATCAAGATGTTATGCATAACGTATCGATGATCAGTCTGGCTGGGGGCCCTGTATAAAAATAGCTCAGTCGATAACGATGCCTCTCCGATACCTGGTCGCCTCGGAGAGTAACTGTGAACTTATCTGTATATGGCGGATCTCTGCACAGATGGACATTCTTTCTCCGCAACTCGAGGGATCAAATGGATTCAAGAAAACACACCAAAAACTAAATACCGCGGGAGTGCACCGCGATTCAAGATGCAGACCAACTTTAGCAGAAGCGCCTGGCTGGAATCCGTCCACGCACAACAGCTGCTACAAGTAAAACGGGCCCCTCGGTTGCTTGAAACCATGACATGGCCACAAAGCAACGCTATCGAGCTGGAAGAGCGCCAGCCTCGAATAGCTACGCAAGGACGGAGAGGACTGTGGCAAGGGCACATACAGCGTAACGCCCATCAGGTCCACATAAAGTACATGGTGAAGCCACCAAGGGGACCCAGCCGAGCAGAAAGTCTCCGTCAACAAAGAAGGTGGAACTACCGCCTCTAGGAGAACCAGGCGGCGTTGACGATCCCAAGCGAAGGGGTCTGAGTGGGGCGGGAGTGAAGTGGTACATAAGGTACCTTGAGGAAGGCCTAACGCCGGAAAGAGCGCGTGAGAAGGCGCTGAGCCACAAAATTATGCAAGGCCAGCAACGGTGCCAACAAAACGCTCACTCCTCCAGCGCACACGACGGAGCACAGACGCTGCGATGACCGTAAAACGACAGCCAGCAACGCCAGTGTTGTGAAGTCCACAAAGGTTGCGGCATTAGCTGTGGACAACCCACAGATAATGCTACCAGCCTTAGAACTGACGGAGCTGCAGGATGCCACCCTTTGCGAGGTGACGAAATGATGGACAAGTAAAATACGACCAGGAATGTTACTAGTCGACTGCGCCGACGACCAAACTGTCGAGTGGCTACAGCTCCATGCTCCCGTATTATGAGGATGGGCAGGCCCACCAATAATGGTGGTTAAAGGGGATGTCATCCTTCTTTAGGAGGGGATTCATCTTTCCATTCCCAGGATCCAAGGGAAGACAGAGTGGCTTCTAGACCTGCTGGAAGCACAAAATGAAGGACTGCACACGCATATGTGGAAAGTCATCTCCCTACGACAAGAAGGGAATAGACAGCTGATGGTAGTAGGCATCCACGAAGAGTCGAAGTCAGCTATCAACAGCAACGGATCAAAGGTGCGATTCCGGTTAGGATTCATCCCAGTGCATCTTTAAAAGAAGCCCGCGGAAGAGAGATCTGCGGAAATGCAGGATGCGGGGGAGGATATCGAAGAAGAAGGCAGGCCTCAGACACCAATGTCTGAAAGTTCGGTCATTGCTATCCTCCCAGGAACTGCGGGAGGCAGATGAGCTACTAGACGGAGCGGACAGCACACTCACCGGAGAGGAGCTAAAGCCGGCAGTCGGGACAAATAATAAATCGGATGACTGATCCGGCAGCTATCAGCGCAGCTCAGTTGAATGCATACCAATCTTTGTCACAAAGACTAGCCAAGAGGTGTTAGACTTAACTTTCAGCAGTCTGTCCCTAGAAAACAATATTAGGAGATGGCTTGTGTCACAGGAACCCTCCATGTCCGACCATCGATTAATTAAATTTGAAATAGAAGCGGGAATAACATCCAATGAAACAAGAAGCAATCCGAGGAAGACCAACTGGGAAAATTATGCGTCGCAGGTATATGTTTATATATGTATATATATATATATATATATATATATATATATATATATATACATATAAAATATACAAAAACAGATATAAGTCCGGCTTAAGGGACGGTTCCACCTGGCACGAACCTGCCGGCCGCCTTGCCGTGTGCCAACATTGAGCGCTGTCTGCGCTTCCTCGTCGTCGCCTTCCCTGTTCAATTGACTTTGAAGCTTTTAGTTTGTATATTATGCACATTTTGCAACTACGGTTCCATGACTTTTAAGTTTTGGAACGAAGAATTCCTGCCGAAGCGCTCGGACCGTTGCTGTTTCAAGTTGCGATGTGGGCCAAGTATTTATCTGCTGAATTAGCCTCGTTGGTCCATTCCACCATAGAGTACTGTTCTGCAGTTCCTCAGTAGAGAAACATCAGGTTCTAAGATTCGCTGGATTATCCTTAGACGCAACTTGCCTCCATGCCGCATTCGAGACACTCTGCCGGCTAAGAGCAATGCGATATGCTTCGTATGTCTTCCAGACACGTGGCGGCTTGACTAACCAAACCATGACTATTGGGACCAAATGCAGCTGGTAAGAGAACGGCTGCACGCTAGCTAAGACGTGCTTAATTAGTCGAGTCAGCAGTACTGCTCAACATAACTCAAGTCGAGGGACATTGCCACCGGTTTGGCGATGTGTTGTGGACGAATATAGTTTCTCACTCCTGATATAACGAGCGCGTCGTCAGAACGGAATCATCTCCGGTAACTGACTGCTTAGGCCGTTGAAACGCGGGCCAGAGTGCGTCGGATTCAACGCCTAAGAAAGAATCACGATGCACGTCTTCGGTTGCTAGCTCTTTAGGCCGTTGAAACGCGAGCCAGAGTCCGTCAGTTTCAGCGCCTAAGAAAAAAACTATTTTAATTAGCTATCTGGCCACGACCAGCATTGACACTAATTTTTTTCCATTTGCTTAATTTAATTTATTTTTTGTTTTGTTTAATCTTTATGTCACCGCACCACGCCTTTTTTGCAAACCTAAGTTCTGCTTTCAAGTACATTTTATTTTCTTTAAAATGTGCATGAAAACAACAACAACCCTTTTTGTTTCTTCCGTTATCGCCGACACACACAAAAAAAAAAAAGACTCACCTTCGGTCTGTCCTGCGCTGCTTTTCGATTCCAAGTGTCTCTGCGCAGTTCTTTCCAGACAGCATGAAGCTAGAATTATTCGCAACGTCGCTGCCGCTGCGCACTGGTTTCTCTTATACTCTCCCCGTTGGGGTTTTTCCACTGGCGAGTGTGCACCGTTGTTCGTCAGCATTGTCATTGTTGTTGTGAGAATAGTTCTCTGGCTCAATTTGCATCTTTTCGTTAGGCGCCGGTGTTGCGCTATTTTCTTTGGCGAATTAGTTATCTGTTTGTCTTGTTTTTGTTGTTTCGTTCTTCAATCTCTGCTGCTGCAATTATTCGTTTGCGAGAGAGGTTAGCTGTTGTTGTTCTTGTTCGTTAGAATAGTACTGCGTGTGGATAGAAATGTGTGCAATGTGTGCTCTCCTGATCGTGCGTGGTGTCGGCGTGGTGGGTCGTGTGGGATAGAATGTCGGTGTGTGCTATTTGGTCGTGCACGCTTCTTTTTTATACGCTCGTAGGGTATATCATTGTGAGCCGGGCGGTATAATGTTGTTGCAGTGTAACTGTTTCTCGAACTTTAATGACACAATTTAGTAGTAGTTGCGAAAACATAATTAATCGTGGTTTGCAATGTCCTATTTCCTATTTACATCTATATCCCACTATAAAATGTTCTATTTCCAATTTCCCTCTATATCCTACTAACTATAAAGTGTTATATTTCCTATTTACCTCTATATCCTACCAACTTTAAATTATGTAACTTCTTTCAATCTCAATTTATTTACTTTATTTATAGTATACCTACATTTTCCTCTTCGTCTTTCTCTCTGTGTTGTGCGACGGTATTTTACCGTCATCACACTCTCCCCTCCTTTCGGAACAAGGTGTTTCACGGTTCGATAGAAACGTCAGGTTTTCCGCGTCAGGTTGTTCCATCGCATGCCGGTGGGTTGGCACTGTGGCCAGCAGGCACTTCGTAGCTGTCATGGAAACCGACGCAACCAGTTCTTCGGACTTTGTAGCCGTTTCTTTGATTTACTTTGGTGTCCAGCGCCGTGGGGACCGTTGTGTGCTTTAGGCGGATCACAAAGTCCTGTGTTTTTGTGACTTTCCATGTGACTCCGAGTTCGACACCTCCCCTCTGTGGATGCACTGACTCCTTCGTCTCATCGGATGTTTAATTTCGTTTTCAACTATTTCACGTTTATCCATTATCTGAAAATGAGTTGCAAATAGAGAATATAAGTGTAGTGCAACTCACACAGTGGGCTACTTAGTTGAAAATGAGACTATTCAAAATGTCAGTTGCGATACGTAGTGAGACAAGTAACATGCCGTTATTGCCTTCCGAGGGCTAAAAACGCGGTGAGTGATTGTCTTTTAGTGGGTACCCTCAGCAGGGTGTAGTATTGCATCACCATTGTTGTGCAGGGCTTTCACTCCCCTACGTAGACGTTGCGGGGCTTTTTCTCCGTATCTTTCTTTACACGTACAATGACGGGTGAGAGGGTGTTGTCGAACCCAGACGATTTTGGGCTATACCCGGTCGATTCGGTTGTGCTGCTGTTGATAGCCAATGTTAGTTCTGGTATAAATTCGTCCCACAGCCTTTGGTCGTTGCCAGTGAACTGCGCGATCATTGTTTTGATCGTTCGGTTTGCCCTTTGCGCCGGGTTTTCTTGCGGGGTGTATAAGGGTCAGTAAATTTGCGGCTGGTAAACTGGGTGCCGTTGTCCGATATGAGTACTTTTGGGGTGCCACCTCGTGCTAACACCCATTCTCTGAACGCCTTAATCACCACTTCGGAGGTTCATTTGTACCCACTTCGAGAACCGATCGAAGAAGACCAGCAGCATAGTGTTTCCATGTTTTGATCACGGTAGGGGTCCCACAAAGTCCGTGCATATCGTTTCAAGCGGTTCCGATGCAATCTGCGTTAGCATATTGCCCGCTTGTTGCTGCTACGATGTTTTATATCTCTGGCATGTTTCACAGGCGTGCACATATCGACATATGTCCCGATGCATCCCCGTCTAGTAATAAAGGTGCATTACTCGCACTAGAGGTTTGCGAATACCGAGGGGGCCGGCTGTCGGCTCGTCGTGGTTTCCTCGAAGAACTCGTTGCCGTGGTTGGCGTGGCAAAGCGTCGGCTACTGCGTTCAGTTTACCGCGTCGACAGCGAACCTCAAACGAAAGTGGTTGTAGCTACTGAGCTCGGTTATTATTATTATTTATTATTATTATTTGTTATTTGCCAATACCCGTTTTTCAGATCCAGAGTACTGAGGAATTTCGCTTCTCGTAGCTGGTCCAAAATAAAATCCATGCGGGGTATCGGCTCCGCATCAGTCTCGGAGTTCTCGTTCAACTGCTTGTAGTCAATGCAGAGTGGCCACTGTTTTTTTTTTCGTACCAGCACAATAGGACAAATATAAGGGCTGTGTGAAGGCTCAATGCAGCCTTTTGAAATTTTTCCCACCAGTTCCCGTTCTAGAAACTGCCGCGCTTCTTCGTCTATCTGGTTTGTATTCTCTGTCGTTTGCTGGTTGGTCTCCGCCGTGTCGATCTCGGTATCCTGAAGCAACTCCGGCGATCCTTCAATCAGATCCGATTCGACTTGTTTTTTACTGCTCTTTCGCTCTCGTGCGGCATCCCAAGCGATATGGTGCTCCTACGACCACTCAACCGGATCCTCGAGTTTCTCGTGTGCATGAGCCAGACCGATACCATCATGATGTATGGCCTCCCGTAAAGTGACGCTAAAACGTCCACATTCGAATTTGGGCTCGCTTTTGGCCAGAAAGTCCATGCCCAGTAGGACGTCGTGAGCCACTTCCGGAATCACCAGAAAATCTACTGAGCTATCTTGTTCCCCATTTTAACTCCAATCCGCAGAGCTTGGTCCACATCCCGAACCGTACCGTCTGCCAGACAATTCAAGCGTTAGGTAAACCGCATATTCTCAGGGAAATTACAATTATGGATAGTATAAACGAAACTACTCCAGGTGGCAGTCACAATTGTGAAAATCCACCCGTGGAATTATCCACGGCAGGGGCACGGATTCTGGAGGCCCAACATCCATTACTATTAATACTGACTAGTCGGTGGAACACTTGGCCGGCACTTCAGGTACAGCGACAAGTGAACTAGAGGATCCGTTTGAAACAAGATCACCGGATACAGCTCCAATCAGATTTATCGTTTTTGAATTCAGTGCAAGTGAACAAAATGAAAATGCTCCAGCCACAAAGACAAATCTGAGTGAAGTTCTCAGAACTCTTGGAGGTAAAATGGGAGATCTTTTGACTATGATGCATATCCAGAGGCATGTAAAGCAGTCCATGAAAGAATACGCCCCAAAAATTCAGGCACTTCATTCAACAGTGCTATTATGCAACGAATGCAACCGCGTCTAAAGAAAACAGTGGAAAAGGCAAATGCCTGAATGCTACACCAGCCTTAGAGCCAAAAGGGATACAAATACCCTAAAAGAGACTGGGATTAACCTAAGGGATTCCCCCCAAAAATGGTAGAGGTGTGCAGGGGCCAATTGCAAAACGGCCGTTACCTGTGAAAGGAGGCACCATATCTGAACCTTCAGAGATGGTCGGAACATTGAAAGAGCAGGCTAGCGGAGGCGTAAGTGCTAAAAAAGTCCTATATTCTGAATGGAAGCAGATACAGAAAATATCGATGCCTAGAAGGAGAGCAACGAGGTCGGATGCTATCATTGTAAAGAGCAGTGGGGATCTATCATATGCATATATCCTCAAATTAGCTAAAAGTGACTCTTCCCTCCAGGAGTTCAGGAAAGGTGTTACGGGCATTCGAAAGACGGCCAACGGAGAACTCTTGTTCAAAGTAAGCAAGGTAGCAGATCCAGCCACGGAACCACTTCAAAAAGTAATGAAGTGTATTCTTGGTGAAAAGTGCAAGTAACATCGGTTACAGAGATGTCTACCTTAGAAATAAAGAACATTGATGAAATCACGGCGATGATGATCTCGGCTATATCCAAGCTCGTAGATATAGAGACTAACATCGCGTATCAACAAGCCATTTGTTGCAAGAGTTCGCAACAGTGGTTGACGATGCTAGAGGAAGTCAACGCTGGCGCAATAGAATGGGGCTGCCCGACAACAAATGCAAAAGGCAACAAATGTGGAACTTTGAACATAGCGGTACTCAATACGGGTACACAACACTCGTTTAGTAGAGCAGGTATGGCCACCATTGTTGACTTAACGTATAGTAGTAGTTGCTGGACCCAATGGCCTTTGCTCGGGCTCTGGTTGATCTTAATGCTGCAGGTAATGCAAACAACGCTGCTGAGCAAGTGTTGTCCCAGCTGGAGCAGGCCTGCGAGGCCAGTATGGCCTGCCGCAGAATCTACAGACACCACCATAAGCCTGTGTAGTGGTGGATTAGTAAGATCGCAAAAGCATGAAGACGGTGTCTGCAACCCAGAGGGCGGTACCAGAAGGCTAGGGGTAATAATAAATTTGCCTACCTCCAGAGCCAATATGCTGAAGCGCGCACATCGTTTAAAAGGGCAATTCGTGAAAGCAAGAGGAAATGCTTTTTAGACTTGTGTGACACAACTGACATTGACACCTGAGGCACAGCATACAAAGTGGTAATGAATAGGCTAGGTACCTTCAAACCAGCTACTCCAAAAGACATAGACCAGCTTAAACGAATAGCCGCCCACCGAATATTCAGAGGAATGGTTATCTAATGCAGCAGATATAATACCTCAAGTCACATTAGAGGAGGTGTTCATTGCATTGCCATTCCCCGACGCTATTATTAACATAGCTCTAAAATTGCATTGTAGTAACCCTCGATGACAAAAATTGAAGACTGCCAACTGGCGTTCTATACTGGCCAAATTTGGTATACCAGCTTACATACTGGCCGTTATTAAAAGCTACTTGTCCAATAGAACTCTGCTCTACGAGATCGATGCGGGAACTGAGAGTCTAGAAATATCCGGCGGTGTACCCCAAGGATCAGTCTTAAGCCCAATCCTGTGGAATGTCATGTTCGACGACGTACTAAGATTGCAGTTCCCAGGAGATGTAAAGTTGCTAGGTTTTGCAGACGACGTAGCACTGGTTGTCTTTGTAAAACATATCAGTGAAGCAGAGACTATTTGCAAAGAAGCTATTAAACTAGTACAGGATTGGCTCTCTGTAGTTGGACTACACCTGGCAGAGCAGAAAATGTGGTCACATTAGTGATGCTTTATAAGGGCGCAAGCGCTCCAAATAAGAAACTATAGACGCGACCTCGAATCTATTCATCGCCTAGGGGCAATCAGTGCATTTCGCACAATATCCGAAAACACTGCTCTGATAATAGCGGGAATGATGCCCATCGATGAGCTTGCTAGAGTAGCACAGGAGGTATACGAGGCACAGCGAAGTGGAAATACTACACCAAATGCGCAAAGAAGAGTAACTCGTTCACGTGTTGGGACACGAAAAATCGAAAGATGGCAGAGAAGCTGGGAGAACTCGACAAAGGGAAGGTAGACACATTGCCTTATCCCTAATGTCTCCGAATGGCTCGGAAGACGTCATGGTAATGTCAATTATTACCTAACGCAAATACTCAGTGATCACGGATGTTTTGAAGTTATTTAAACAGGTTCCACCACGAAAACGAAGCTGACTGCACGTGGTGGGGTAATGGCACGGAGGAAAGCGCTGAACATATTATGTGCCACTGCCCAAGATTCTCTGCAGAGAGGTGGCTGCTCGAACAAGAAGCAGGATGTTCCTTGAACGTGGGCAACCTCGCTAGGGAAATGGCCAGGAAAGAAGATACCTGGAATGCAATAAGAACTTCTCAGCAATTGCAAAGAAGGAGCTGAGGAGGCTGGACCATGAGCTGACGAACTCGTCTAACTAGACGTGAACAGACATATAGCTGATCACCACTGCGAAGTAATGCTTCACGGCGGTACCCTAGGGGCTTGGCTATAGGTGTGAATGTTTATTTTATTTTTTTATTTTTCACTACATGTATAAATATATGTATATGTAAAAACATGTACACATACATATGCATATACATAGACGTATACATATACATTATACATATGCATTATACGTTATACATATACAGAGTCATACATCATAGAAAGCCTTTAGTAAAAAAAAAAAATAAAAATTCAAGGCCATCCCACATGGAATTCTTGGCATCGATGACACTGTGATCGACGACGTCTTCGATTCTATGTCATGAGCATAGTTGACACGCTTAGCGACATGGCATCGGTTTACTTGACTTGCTTATTGACATTTTATTGACGCGTCGTGCAGCATACTTTATGCATTAATAAGCATAATACGAGTATATATAATGTAAGTTATACCATTTAATATATACTGTGTAATATATTTTTAGTGCTCGTTCACCTATTCATAAGTAAAAAAATTCCGTAATTGCTCTACTCCTTTCTTCAATACAGAGAGCGTTAGAGTGCGGCATATTTAGATAGTATTGTTATCTCTCTTCTGTTAACTATAAACAAAGAAAAGGAAAGAAACAAAAAATTGACAGCTGAAAACAAAAAAATTAAACTGAGAACATCCTGTGTTGATATTTCTCTTAAAGGTGCGTGCTTTGTAGGTGGAAAATATTTATTATATTAAACTTATTCTTTCATTCAACTTTGATGGCATTCAAAACAAAAAGCCACTTAAGATCTACAAAAATATAACTAATGCTATTTTCGGTAAGCTATTAAAAAATCATTGTTCAATACTTAACAGTACTCTACAGTCTAATATATTTTATTTTATTACAGAAGAATCTTCCATCGAGGGATTTGTTGACGTGCTAAAAAACGCATTAACGGTTAATAAAATTCGGATTTACAAAAGCATGTTGCGTAAATTCAACAAGAGCGGCGATTCAAATTTTTTTCATTTGCAAATATTATTTATTTTATTTTTTTCATTTTTGTGTAAATATTAATAACATATTGAAATTTTATATTAAAACTGCAATAATAATGAATTACAAAACTGTTTCATATTCAAAAGATTCCCTAATAGACCTCGTCAGGGATATGTCTTGTACAGACTCATGCTAAAATTTAGAAAGAGAACACTTGAAGATGCTAGAAAGAGAGCGATTGCAGCGTGTCGTATAGGACGAGTTGCGAGCAGGTTGTCAAGAGAGTCGCGCATAACTCTCGCGACATTTGTATGAAAATGTAGTCGAGGACGCTCATGGCGCTATCAGCAACGTACTGTAATGATTTTCATTATTTAATTGTAATGAACACGATGCGTTGTCTGTGCGTTCATTATTGTTATCATTCTTCATTATACCCTGGTTGTTGTTGACAGAATGAGTTTGTTATTTTCGTTGGCGTCACTCTGTCGTTCATCGTTTTGTACCATTTCATTTACTGCAGCGGCTGAGCCACCGGATTAGTCAACCCCAATTGTCTGACCGAGCTTCAATAAATTCTTCACAATCGTTTTTTTTTCTCCTAAAAATCACGTTAATTTTGCTTTTAGGTTTCTTTTTCTATCTTTGTGGTTTTATTGCCTAATATTTCTGAGACCGTTTAATAATTCTTTTCAGTTTTTTCCGCTTCGATGAATTTTTCACTATTATTTTTCTTCACCTTACTAATGAGATTGAAGTTCCCACCATATAACAAAAATATGCGATCTGTTTTACATTCCGTTCAATACTGACTCTTTATTAATTTGTTATTTGCTTAGGAGCTAGACACATGAATGCAATGATAGAAGAAGAGTATGTGTTTCTCCAATGGCGTGACAAGTAGAGTCTATACGTAAATCGGGCTGCAGCGATCTACCTCCTGGTTATGACCTACAAAAAAAAGCTGCAAATGTTGCTGGATTCAACTGCAATAAACACTAAAATATCCACAAGAGCACTATGGATCGCTACACTATATTTTATCAAAAACAAACTCCGCAATTCAATTCAAGTTTTCTTCTATTTTAGTGGTTTAATAAAAACATAAAATGTAGATCAAAATTCAAATAATGTTCCGTGATCGAAGTTATTAAAACGACAGACAAATTTGTACAAAACTATATGCAAAAGTTAGAGGATTAATGCAATAAAAACATATACAATAAGAAAGAGTATTAGCTAACGGAGATTGCGCTCACGACTACCTCATCTCCTATTACACTAATACTATTTACTTATTCTAATAAATATTAGTTTTTAACCAGTGTGTGGCCACTGTGGCGCAAAAATACCGCCCAACGCAGCAATAAATTAAATTAACTTACATATTTAAAAGTATTGTATAATTTCATTAAAATACATTTAATAAAAAAACACCTTTCAAAATGGCCTTGCTTCTCAAACAGAGCATGCACCAGATACCAGGTAACCCAACCTCGAACATTGAGCAATTGGCAGACCTGAACCACCATTTATAATGGCTTGAAGCAGCACACGCGTGTAAACATCAGGATCAGATTTACAGTCGAGATGGAGATATCTCAGATGTTCAAGCCGGTCAACAGAGACTGATCTCACTGGTACAGTACGGGACAGCTAACGAACACAACCGAATGAACATTCAGATGTTCATGACCACCGACACTGCTCTTCATCTCCAAACAATAATAATCGCCAGCCTGCGAACACATTGACGAACGATATTGACGCCTTGCCAAATTGCTGCAAATGGCCGATTGCTCCTTGCAAGAATCCATGAGCACCCCAACGTCACGCCAACTACCCCGAATCCACAACTTTAGTATAGCAGCCAGAAGCAGCATGACCACCCTCTGCATAGGCATCATTACTGCATTTCGGGCATTCTGAATCGCTCTGGTGATCTCGACTGCGGTGAGACCTGGATGCAACTCGACCAGAGGCAAGAGATGTGCGAGACCCGCCGCGAATCGAGCGACCTCTTTCTCAATGCCATGCCGTATCCCTTTGAGACTGTCCAGGGAAACACACGACTGCAGAAAGGCCGTAGGCAAGAGTTGCGCGAAACCCGCCGCGCATTGAGCGAACTCTCTCCCCACGCCGTCCTGAATCCATACCGTCAGCTCTGCGAGTTGAGCGGACCTCTGGCCTTCTCCCGCGAGCAATCATGGCAGTTGATGCAATTCGGACCAACCGCAACTCCTCTCACTGTCACCAACTCATTGCCGTCAACTTGCTCAATGTTTTCGTCCACCAGATCCTCAATCCGTAGTGGTGAACCACTCCCCCCGTCAATTGACAGCACGTCATCGTCGCCGCTTTGTCCCTCCAAAGTTTTCAAAGCACGGAGTTCTCCTGGCTCTCCAGCAGCCCTCACATCATCATGTAGCAGTGTATAATGTGAGCTAGCACAGATGCTGCAACGATGTCTGCTTTGACATGCTTCGGTGCTATGACTGCTACCTAGGCAGTTAGAGTACACCCGATGCATGGCTACCAAACGAAGACGACCAACCAGTCCTTTACTTTGGAAAGTGTGACAGCCGCAGGTGATGGTTTCCATCGGATACCGGGCATTTCTTCACAATGTTGGTTGGATGAGCAGCCACCAAAATGACAAGAGTTTAGTGCCACTAAAGTATCAGGACTATCAGTCATTGGATATAAAGGGCGTGAATTTAAGCAAGCTTCAATCCTAGCCCACAAAGTCGAAAACTCCTCAAATGAATATCTCATTTGCCCCGCAAACTTTCGAAGATGAGTATTCAAGCTCTTGACTCCAGCTTCCCACAACCCTCCCATATGAGAAGCTGCAGCAGGATTCAAATGGCAAGCAATAATATCCATGGCATTAGCGGACTCAAAATTCTTTTCTGCTAATTTAATTGCGTCATAATATTCCTTTTGAAGCACACGAGTTGCTCCAACAAAATTGTTTCCATTGTCAGAAAGGAACTCAGCCGGGCAGCCTCTACGAGAAATAAATCATGAAAAAGCCTCGAAAAATGTATTAGTTGAAAGATCGCTTGTTGGCTCCAAAGCCTTTTCTGAACACTGTCGATATTCTTCAGGAAAATAAGCTTTCTGAGACATAAAATCAACCTCCATTTGACTATTTCGATCTCTCCACGACTAAAAATTTGAGATCCAAAATACCTTTTGCCGAGAGTACGAAAATAAATATATGCAATCACCTTTAAAGCCCGAGAAAAAGATGAAAAACTGTCCAGTATATCTTCGAATCCATTAAAATGGGAAAAATGACATTTTACTTCCTTGCTTTAGAAATTTATATCCAAATTCGGCTGGGAAGAAGGCCACCGAGATCTAACTCTCACCAACCAACTAGGCCAATACCACCAAAGTTTTGATTGGCATAATTCTTGCGTGCTTACACCCCTGCTATATAAATCGGCTGGGTTCTCTTTTGACTCCACATGAGCCCAATTGAGAGCCCCCACTTTCCTATCAATTATTGTCACCCGGTTTACGACAAATGTTTTCCAACAATGTGATGGTTTTTTAAGCCATGCCAACACTATTGTGGAATCTGACCAAAAATACATAGGCCCCTCAATGCCTAATTACGGTACTAACCCATTAACCAAATCCGCTAGTAGCACAGCTCCACATAATTCTAATCTCGGAAGAGATATAGTTTTAATAGCAGCTACTTAAGTCTTAGCTGCAACTAGAAATGTGCAAAAATTGGAGTCCGGTCCCTGAACTCGAACATAAAGTGCAGCAGCATATGCCTCTTCCGAAGCAGCCGAAAAACCATGAAACCCAATATGGTTTAAGGTTGTAAACCTAAGCCAACGAGGTACGCTAATGTCGTTTATAGAGGGATAGTCTACAGAAAACTTTACCCACGTTTCAAGACGTGATTCGCTTAACTCATCATCCCATCCACTCTTTTCCAACCAAAGCTGTTGCATCAAGCTTTTTTCACATACCACAACTGGCGCAATCCAACCAACTGTATCAAATAACTGAGCAATGGTGGACAACACCTTTCGCTTCGTGAAAAGACAACTAACTTCAAGCGGTTTTGCCAAGAAGTAAAACTCATCATCCATGCCGTTCCATCGTATGCCTAACATTTCTGCTACTGCATCTTATTGCTTCTCGAAAAATATTTTGCAAACTCCATGCACCGATAGAACTCATGCTAATATATATTTGCAGTTCGACGTCCATTTTCGTAGTGGAAAACCGGCAGAGTTCAACACAATGGATAGCGCCTTTCGAATTTTGATGGCCGTTAGTATATCGTGAGCCCCAACCAAGGAATCATCGACATACATACAATCCTTCAAAACCTTTGCAGCGAGAGGATACTTGGCTTCAGAATCTCCTGTCAGTTTGAGCAAGGTTCTAATGGTTAAATATGGAGCACAATTTATGCCGAAAGTAAACGTCTTTAGCTCAAAAAATTTTACGTCTTGATCCTTTTCATAACGGTACAGTATTCTTTGAAAAGATGTATGCAGATGATTCACTAAAATCTGCCTATACATCTTCTCTATATCAGCGTTAAAAACATATTTAAAAAAATCTCCATTTTAGCAAAAGAGTGGATAGGTTAGATTGCAATACTGGACCTACATGAAAGATGTCGTTCAGACTAATCCCTGAGAAGGTGCGGCATGATGCGTTAAAAATGATTCTGACTTTAGTTGATATGCTGTCGGGTTTCAGAACAGCATTGTGCGGAATACAGCAATGTTGAGAAGACTCTTCACCTGAAGGTTTCAAGACCTGACTCATATGTCCTAACTGTTGATGTTCTAACCATATCTTGACCAATTTTTCGCTTCGGTTTACCTCAGCTACCTGTCTGGATTCTCTCAAGTCAGATCCCAAAACCCTAGGGTCTTTAAAGGGCAGGTCAATAACGTACTGTCCGTCTTGGTTCCTATATGTAGTTCTAGCGTAAAGCTCCTCACAAACTCCTCCTCTGCAGTTAGTGGCCTATCTACAAAAACTTCCTCACTCTCCCAAAACTTGGCCAGCTGTTTCTCAAGCCTACACAGTTAAAGAAAGATACTTGTTTTGAGGGTATCATGATTTTGGGGACCTGTTATCACCCATCCAAATACTGTGTCCTGCGCCATTAAAGCTCCTAAAATGTTCTTTGGTGATTATATAACATATATAGTGAAAAATGCTCAGAATAACGTCCTTTATATTATATTAAAAAATAAACCAAATCGGGCGTATGGGGGTTTTCTAAATAATTACCTGTTCTTATACTTTCTTTAAGAACTTGAGGGTAAATATATGCCCCTATAAACAAATCAATTTGTTGACTCAATGTTTGTCAGCCAAGTGAATTTGGGGCATTTGCGAAAAGGCTGTACTGCTAATCGACAAAGTTGGTAAATTCCCTGTTTAAAGAGGCAAAACTAGTCCATTACCGAAAATTTTTCAATTTTCATCTATTTGTGAACAAATTTTGAATACACTCATTTCGCTCACTACACCTGATCTGGTGTTATTCAAACCCGATACTTGGGCTTGAACTGTCTTTAGTCGAAGCCCGATTCTTTTTCGCAATTTATCTGATATAAATGTGCATTCGGATCCAAAGTCAATCAAACACCGAGCTCTCGTTGATTTTCGAACTCTATCTCAACTATAGCTGTTCCAAGAAAAACTTTTCGACTATTCGAAGAAAAACACGACTGAATTTTATTTCAGAAAAAGATGCCGTTGCTGAAGTGGAAGAGATACTGACAGCACCAGAATATATCCTATGTAATACTGTGTGGTGCCTTTTTTACAAGAGGCACAACTATATTTGCTTGTGCAATCCATGAGAGCCAGAAAATCAATTATAACACTATCCCGATTTTTTATCTCTTTAATTCTTGCATTCACATTCATTTCTAAAAATTTCGGACATTTTCTAGGAAAATTACGTTCCCCAGAGCACATCTAGCACTGTGAATCGTCTTATACCACATTTGCATGGCGTGCTCATATGTTAACTGAGTCTGTTTGAAGCTGAACTGTTCAGCTTAGATATTAAATCATGCATAGATTCCAAGGTCTAAAAACGATTATTCAAAAATGAATTTAGTTCTGACCCCTGAGGCAACGTGGATGATTGATCTGAAATACTCTGCTCCCACAAAGCTAAAGTATTTTTAGCCAGTTTTGCCGTACATATAAATATTGGCTCCCAGTTATTTATTTCTACATTGTGAACTTTCAAAACCGAAATGCAGTTATTAATTGTACGTTGAAGTCCTTTTAGAGCCGGTCCAGATTCTTCGTTAACTTGAGTAAGTTTAAATAAAATCTTCAACTGACTTTAAGATTATTCCAAGCTAGATCAAAACCCTCATTGGTCAATGGAATCTTTTGAACAATCTCCTTAGCTTCACCTCTTGTTTTTTTATTTAGATAGTAAAGCTTTTCAGCCGCAGTCAACCGATTATTTTTCACATGTCCCTAAATGTGGGCCAGGTTTTACAATTTCCGTGGAACACTTCTGTATCACACAGAGGACCACCAACTCTATGCCCTAATGGCGCTGAAGTTCCCAGACTGACGGTTGGATGTATGTTCGAATCCGCAGATGGACTGTTATTTAAAGAAAACTGGTGCGATATTTCACGGACTTTGCCACAGCACTGAGCATATAATCGGAAACACTTGGCGTAATGTTCCTTGACTGATTTGAGCTTAATCTCATCCTCCTCATTATTAGGTGTTGTAGCCATGCATACGTCGTATGCAGCCCTCACTGCTTCCCATCTATCTTTAAGCTCTTCTTCTACGATAAAACCTGTTTCAGCCGCCATTATAAATAATTTTGTTTTTTTTTAGTTTGAAAAAAATTTTGATGAATAAATAAGCACAAATAAAACTCAATTAATTCGGTGAAACAAAATTTATAAAATTGAAAAAAATAAAAATTTAAAAAACCCAAAAATGTTCAAATTACACAAAATTTTCTCCCAGTGTAATAAATTTACCTGTGCGAGTTCAAAGAGCTTGCGCTTGTGTGTTGTTGTCTCTACAGTAACTAGGTTAAACGAATTATCACAGTTTTATTGCTTTGTTTGTTTCTGCTTTTAGTTATTTTTGTTATTGTTTTCTGTTGGTAAATTGTTATAATCAGAGCGAGCGAGCCGGAATAAATAAATACACGATAATGTGTTTTTTAGTTAATGTTTAATGACACAACCTTTTGTATAAAAGGTTAACTTAAGACTAAAAATGTTGCGCAGCAGCAGAACGGGAGAGCCGATTATTACAACTGAAATGATGGTGGGTTGAGCGCGCTCGCTCTCGTTCTCTTGCGAGAGTCGAATAAGAAATATCAGCAAAAGAATTTTAATTAACATAAACCAAGTGACTTAACAAAATTACAATGTTTTTTCTTTTGCAAACATTCAGTAAAAGTATCAGCTGCTCAGAAAGAGCATACTTTAACTGGATGTAATTTTTCTCAATGACCTCTCGAACAAAATGATACATAATATATATATGTTTTGTACGTTTATGGTGAACAGGATTTTTTTGCAATATGCTGCGCACTGATGTTGTCACCATACACAGTCACTGGTTGTTCTGCTGACCATCCAGCTTCGTTGAGGGGACGCCGGAGATAAATTGTCTCTTTTGCAGCTGTCGACAAAGCAACGTACTCCGCCTCAGTACTGTTCAGTGCAATCATACTCTGCTTTGCTGATTGCCAGGAGAATGCACATCCCCCCATATAAAGCACATAACCAGAATATGATTTTCTGTCCTCTTGGTCATTTGCCCAATCAGCATCTACGTACACTACTACTGGTTCATTGCTCTTGCGATACACGAGACTGTATTCTTTCGTACCTGATATGTACCGCAACACATGCTTGACCGCTGCCTCATGATCCTTATGTGGATCGGTATTACGCTGTGCTAACTTACTTATGGCGTGCACAATGTCTGGTCGCGTTGATATGGCCAAATATATCTAAGAGCCAATGAGAGATTGATGTTGTGTTGCATCAACCTTTTCGCATTTTTCGTTTCTACAATTCGCCTGAAAACCTGGGTCAAGCGGTGTAGAAACGGGACGACACTCAATCATGACATAAGTGTCCAATATGTCATTGATGTACTGCTTTTGTAGCACAGAGATAGCACCTGTATCGCCATCTCGTTCTTTTTCCATACCTAGGAAATACTTTAGTGGACCACCGTCATACATCTCAAATTTTGTAGAAATCTTCTACTTAATCATGTCTATCTCTTTTGTGTGCAACTTGCAACTTTTGAAACCAATACCCGTTAACACGTCATTTAGAGTACTATTCCATACTCTGTCGGATTGCTTTCGTCCATAAACAGCCTTTCGAAGCTTCAAAACTTTGTTCGGTTGGTCTACATCTTCGAAGCCTTGCGGTTGCTTCATAAATACAACTGTTTTATTTGCATGCATGTGTTATTTGCATGCAATGCGTCGATTTCTTTTTTCATCTAAGCTTTCCAGTTGTCGGTAAACTGGATTTTAATTGCTTCAGCTACTGATTGGGGTTCTTCAACATCTTTAGGTTGACTCAAATAGTTAAGTGTGTTAAACTGTTTTTAGGCCTCCCGCGAGCGCCTGTTCGAATTAATTTAGGCCTACCTATTTATCCTCTTCAAATTTCTCTAACACTTGATTTTTGGAGGCGACCATTTTACGTGAGTTATCATCTATAAATGTAACAAAATATTTGTTACCAGCAAGCGACTTCACATTCATCAGACCACATACGTCCGTGTGCACCAACTCGAGAATACTTTTTGTTACACGCTCCTTATTACAAGTGTCACAATTTATGTCGCTTCGCATGTTTTTTACATTCATGCCGCGTACTAAACATTTATCATTTATTTCCTTCAAACTTTGGAAATGCAGGTGGCCAAACCTATTATGCCATTTCACTGCAGCTGATGAATCACTCATTACATTCAGCCTTTTATTCCTTGACTGATCAATGCACACATACAAGTTATTATCAAGGTTTACTTTTAGCAGCACTTCATTATCATATGATTTCATAATAACACATTTTTTATTAAAAGGAAACAATTTTTCTCTTGTGCAGCTTTGCTTACAGATATGAAATTCATATTTAAAGAAGGCACATACAACACATCATTGAGCGTTAGAGTTGTATATTCTGTTTTCAACACAACTTTACCAATACCAGGTGATTCCACACATTTGTCTGCACACATTTGTCGGTATAAGTAAGGAACATTTCTTTGTCACATCACATGTGCAATGCACCATGTATTTCTTTGTAACTCTCTTTCGTTGAAGAGCGAGCAATTTTTGTTTTGCTCTTTGGTCGGTTCCTTTACATGTGTCTTATTGTCTTATTTATCGTACTGTTCACACTTATAAGAGTCCTTTGAATTCGACATTGTTCTTTTCTTTTTCACCCGTTTTTGTCTTGGCGCCGCTGCTCTGCCGTTGCTTATTGCTATTATGTGCATTTGATTTGCACATTCACTATCGCATTTTGCCAGCGCGCCCCTTCTTCTAGAAGTTTAATTTTAACGGCATTGAATGGCGGCAGTGTGTCGAGCGTCTCGATGGCAATAACGAAGTTTTCCCACTCATTGGGTAAACTGGACAACAACACGATGACTTCCAATTTTTCGCTAATTTGAATGTCTAGTTCGGCAAACTTTTCAATTGTCTCCACAAATGAATTTAAGTACATGGCTACATTATCCCCATCACACATTTTTAAACGCAGTAATTGTTGATACAGTTGCACTTTGCGTATTGGCCCGGACGGCATATGCACCTCACGCAATTTATTCCATGCTTTTGTGGCTGTTTTACACTGTTTTATGTGCAGCAACTGACCTGGTTTTACATTCAGTATAATGAGCGCCGATGCCTTTTCAACTATTTCCCATTGAGCAGCGTTTGTTTCATCTTTCATGCATTTTCCACATTCAGTACTCCATAAATCCGTCGTAATTAAGACTCTGTCTTGCAATTTTTCTTTGCCAATGACGAATTCATTATTGTATATTATACTTTTATTTATCGCGTACCGCAATTAAACCAACTTTTACACTCTGTTTTTAAGTCCCACTTCTATCGCATTTTTTAATCCCGTGGGCACTCTGGGCCCATAACCTTTGTTGGTAAATTGTTATAATCGAGCGAGCCGGAATAAATAAATATATGTTTTTTAGTTAAACTATTTAATGACACAACCTTTTGTATAAAAGGTTCACTAAGACTAAAAATGTTGCGCAGCAGCAGAGCGAGAGTGCCGATAATTACAACTGAAATGGTGGTGGGTTGAGCTCTCTCTCTCTCTCTCTTTCGTTCTCTTGCGAGAGTCGAAAATGAAATATCAGTATTCATAGCAATATTTTCAACATTTTCTTTTTTAATTTAGTTGAAACAAACAAGTACACAACCAAACAAACATACAATTTTAATTATTATTTAATATTCTTATTAAAATTAATGTGAAAAATAAAAAATAGTACAAATTTCAAAGTCAAATATTGAGAACTGATGATTGTTTTTTTTATACATATGTAAGTATAATTGCTAGCACACAGTAAAAAGCGTGAACTGAGCTATTAAATTCAGCGCATATTTTTCTTAGGGCCGTTTTCATGACTTGCCTATAACTTTACCTCTCATATTTTTCAGGCGTTATGCTAGTTTTCAATGCCACGACTCTTATTAAGCATATAACCGTAACGCCGAGTTCGGCGAGCCGATAAATTTATCCGAATTTTTTTGCAAAGTGACCTGCCAACTCGGTCGATAAAAAACCAAAGCAAAAGCAAAATGAAAACAAACAACAATTTAAACTTTGTATTAAAATTTTAAATGCAAACGTACACATTATATGCATAGATTGATTTTTCTACAGCGGCGGCGCTCACTCTCATCCATTTTTTTTTCTGCTAATTTATAATTTTATTGTGTTTACGTTCTTGCAATTGGACTGTCCACCTTTTCAAATATTCACCAGGGCTACTCAAAATTGATTTATTATAATTGTAATGTCGTGACATGCACTACTCAATATTATTCCGCCTATATCATTCTTGCCGTTTCGTATTTTCTTATTTATCGGTAAGTCCTGAGAACGGCCCTAAAGGTGTTAAACAGTGCAAAGTTAGAAATACAAATATTTTGTTTGAGAGGGACAAAATGCCTGTTTGGTATCTGGCGAACATTAAATAAAATATTATATAAGATGTAGGCAGAGTTAGTTTCACCGGATATAACTTTATGCAGAAACATTACAATTAACATTGAACGGCGGCTTTTTAACCAAGGTAAACCAAGTAGCTTAAGACGACTCGAATACGAGGGAAAGCGATTAGAGGGATCCCAATTTAAGCTTAGCAAAGCAACAATTAGTCTGTTTCTGCACCGATTCCATTTTTATAGAATGCACTTCGTACTGAGGATTCCACACAATACAACCATACTCAAGGATGGCGCGTACTAAAGCAGTGAACAACATCTTAGTTATATACGGGTCGACAAACTCTTTTGACCACCTTTTCTTTTGAACAAAGCCCAGCATCGACGAGGCTTTATTCACCGTAATGTCTATGTGGGCATTAAAGTCAGCTTAGGATCCATTAATTTTCCAAAATCGTAAAACGTTTCGACTTTTTTAAGAACGTTGTTACAAATACAGTAGGACGATTGAATTGGTTTACGTCTGTAAAAAGACAAACATTTACACTTTTTGTGATTTAAATAAAATTTATTAGTGTTGCACACCACAACCATGCGATCCAAATCATCTTGTAGCAATGAGGACTGAGCTTGCAATTTGAAATGAAGGAAAAGTTTTCATGACTAGCCTATAACTTTACCGCTCATATTTTTCAGGCGTTATGGTAGTTTTCAATGTCACGACTCTTATTAAGCCTATAACCGTAACGCCGAGTTCGGCGAGCCGATAAATTTATCAGAATTTTTTGCAAAGTGACCTGCCAACTCGATCGATAAAAAACCAAAGCAAAAGCAAATGTGGAGCACCAGAAGACACGTTGATCATTTTAGAAGTTGCTGATCTAAAAATTACACACTGTTTCCGAGCACAAACATAAGATTTTATCCATTGAGTAAAATTTGAGGGAAACCCGATTTCATATAAGTTAAAAAGCAATATTTTATGATTTACACTATCAAATTCTTTACTAAAATCTGTGTAAATTACGTCAATCTGCATGCCATCAGATAGAGATCTGATGGTTCTCGCAGTAAACTCCAAAACATTTGTATTAAGAGAACGACCCTTGAGAAAGCCATGCTAAAAAGAAGAAATGGTTGGAGCAATATAATGTAATAGATGGTTTGTAATAACTTTTTTCGAACAATTTAGTGACTTTGGATAATTTTGCAATACCACGATAGTTACATATGTTCGATTTATCTCCTTTCTTATGAAATGGAATGATAAAGGAATCCTTCCAACAATCCGGAACAGAACCACTTTTTAAATAAGAACGTAAGAGGCTGGCATAAAATATCCGGACAAAGTTTCCCAAAAGCTAATAACGAAAACCAAAACCAAATCCAACTGCTTGTTGTATTTATTTGGCACATTATTAATTTGTCTCAAATTAAAATCGGCGAGGCCACTTAAGAAACGGGTCGAGTTTGCATCTAAGCCCACTGGCTCAAGAAACAAAGAGTCATTTGAATTAATCCAATTTTTGTTTGGAAGATGAAAGAGTCCTATAACACAGCACAAATCATATAGGAACACGAAATAAAAAAGTTTGACGAATTAATCTTAATTTTTACTGCAACGAATTCAATATTACCTATATTATTAATGACAGATTTCATGTTAACAGCAATTAGGACACCACCACCGCGTCTACCAACCCAGTCAAATCTATAAACAGAGAATTTACTACTTAAAACTTCAGAATTTAAAATTTCTGGTTGTACCACGTCTCTGAAAAAACAAGAATGTCAAATGGAATGCACATGCTGTTGAGATAAACCGAATTTAATTTAGTGTTAAGACCAGCAGCAATGTGATTAAATCCTTTGCATTTGAAGCAGCACATAACGTCAACACCATCATACACTTTGCAGTGTTCCCACCCAATCGGATTAACTTCATATATAGGATTTGACATCTGTTTCTTAATTAAGTCGGTGAGTTCACTACCTTCGTGCTTAATTTTCATGCCAATAATTATGACTCTGGGGTTAATATTACTAGGCACTTGCAGATCATAATTATACCCGATTTTCTCGTTAATCACTGATTTAATTGTTTCGCGATCAGCTTCACTCTCAGCCTCTGTAACAACGACACCGTTTTGTCTCTCGCAAACATTTTCAATTTTTAAGTCAACCGGGTTACTTTTGCGTTCAAGTCGTTTTTTGTCACCACCGACGTTTGATACTTTTTCGGACGTACAATCAATGGAATTTTCTTAATCACATTTATTTTTAACATTAAGTTTCGCTATGTCTGCATAAGACTGAGTAGACTTTGTTTTATTGTTGTTGTCTTCCCGTATGATTTTAATCTCTTTGTAAACACTCTCATTAGTAGCGGACATATTTATAAACTGCTGCTTTAATGCATTGTCTGAGACTTTCTTTAAATCACCAAAAACTTTATTGAAATCTACCCGCGAAGCTTCAAGGTTTTTACACGTTCAACATAACGAGATTCAACCACTACCAACAATTGTTTGATTTCACTATTGTTTATTTTTAGCGCATCATTAAATTCACTTTTTAATTCACTTTAGTGACGCGCCCTCACTTAAACTTGTTCTTGTACTTTGCGTAGTTTCAAGTCAACATTTTGAATATAAGTAACACAGTCTTCACACGTGAATTTAATTATGGGATTAGTACCCAAAATGTTGGCGCTATATTGGTCTAGACCCGAACACTTTGGTGCCACATGGAATAGTTTAGAACATACGCCATCATAACGAATGCCAGTTTCCCCGCGTATAGTGCTTTTGCATTTAAAGTACTCCGACATACGAGGCATATCCAGAAAGTAAGTGTACTGAGGCTCTCACGGCCGGATTGATTTTATTTTCGTCATGTTGGCAACACTGTAGTGTAGCCTGACTTCTCCCCTTTGCAACGAGACCGGTCGAGGTCAATACGTTGAGAACTGTCGACGCGACAACACGTTTCGTGAGCAATGTCAATCCAGTCTCCCACCAAGTGCGAAATACACGGCGTCATCCGTTTTCTCGTTTGGAAGCGATAACCTCCGTTTGAGATTTATAATGAGGTGAAAAGTGCATATGGTGATAAAGCTATGAATCGTACGAGTGTGTACAAGTGGTGTCGCGAGTTTAAACACGGTCCTACGTCAGGGGAGCAGAAGACCTTCAATTGTGACTGACGAAATTGTGGAAGAAATCGAAAATGCGCTCCGTGTCGATCGCAGAATGACTGTGGATGAACTTTCTGCGGTGTTTCCGAAAATCTCTAAATCTCTACTACACGAAACAATCACAGAAGGATATCGGAAACTGTCCGCGAGGTGGGTCCCAAAGGGTTGGCGGGTAACTACTTCGAGGAAGGCATCAAATCACCTGCATCACCACCTGTATAGAGAGGAATGGCGACTATGTCGAAAAATAGCTTACATTATGTACTAAAGTATCACGTAATTTTTTTGTTTAAATAAAAAAGTTTAAAACCTACAAAAATTCAATACACTTACTTTCTGGATATGCCTCCTATTAGTTAATATGCACAGCAAACCGCCACCGACAATTAAATTTAATATTTCGCGTATTGAAAACGTAAAATACAAACGCTTAACACAAAAAGAGCATACAAAAATGCGTAAAAATACTAAATTGTAAATTTTTTAATAGAGTAATGAAAAATGTTGATGTAAACAGTAACAGAGTTGCCAATTATTGCTTGCATTAAAAAATTAAGCGTATTAAGACACATTAATTACTAAAAAATATTGTCTTTATACATACATTAACCTTTTTTTTTTTTGATTATCGTTTGTAAATGTCAATCAGTTTAGTTAAAAACTATAATACATTAGTATAACATGTTCAAGAGTGACATTAAGGCATTTAGCTTAGAGTACATTGACATAATTAACAAAACATAAATAAGGATTAATGCCTATTTAGAAAATCGTTTGGATGAAATGGAGCCATCTACGACATGTATTAACGACTTGAGCCGCTGCTAACTGGTTAACATGAGAAGCCAGTCGATCATTATATCTGCTGCTGTGGAAGTTCAACTGTTCCATGACTGTTGGTATATTCAAATCTCGATGTAAATCTTTATTGCGCATATACCAAGGAGCATTTGTTATTTTACGCAAGATCTTGTTTTGAAGTACTTGTATACGGTTTATATTTGTGGCAGCAGCAGTGCCCCATAATTGTATTCCATACATCCAGGTAGGCATAATGATTGATTTGTAAACAAGCAGTTAATTTTCGAGGCTGAGTTTACTACTTGCGCGAAGTAACCAGTTTAACTTTTTTAGTTTAGCGTAACAAACTGCTGCGGTTTTTTTAATAAGCTTACGCCAGGTGCCACGTTTTTCAAAGTTAAAACCTAAGTAGCATACATGATCAACATGAGGTATTAACAAATTGTTGAGCAAAACGGGAGGGAAGTTCCACTATTATCTTTTATATTCCAGCGGTTGGCCCAACGTTGAAAATCTACAAGGTAGTTTTGAATGTTAGTGGAAACTTCGTGTGGACAGTTTGAGTTTGCAAGTATGGCCGTATCGTCAGCATATGTAGCCAGAAACATGTTTTCATATACTGGAACTGGCATATCAGCAGTATACAAAGTATAAAGGACAGGACCAAGAACACTGTCTTGTGGTACACCAGCTGCAATGCGGCGGAACCCTGCGCATATATTTCACCTCTATTGGGAAGGCACGGTTAAGCAAAATAATGAATTGCGATGTAGGCAAAAGTGATTTAATTTTGAAGAGAAGGCCTTCAATCCAGACTCTATCAAAGGCTTCCTGTACATCTAGAAAAACAGCAGAGCTATATTGCTTATTCTCATAGGCCTTAAGAATATGTTGGAAAACTCTGTGCACTTGTTCAGGGATCCCATGGTGATGTCTAAAGCCAAACTGATGATCAGGAATGGCACTCTGGACGTCTAAAGCAGGTAATATTCCACCAAGAAAAATTCTTTAAAACATTTTTGAGAAATTCGGTAGTAAACCAACTTTTTCAACTCAGCAGCAGCTCTTTTCCACGCCAAACAATCACGCTCATTGCGGCTTTTTAAACTGCATCTCAGATAAAATATACCGAGGAGGGCAGTAAACGGCAGCAAAGATAAAGTCTCCATGATCACTAGACACTTTAAAATAGTACTGTAATAAATCTAAATAAATCTACCAAAATGACAGACACATCATCTGCCGATAAAGCATACATAAAGGATATTTCTTCCGCAATCCCAGATTTGATGGAAAGAAAATTCACCTTCAAAGATTCTTAACAGCACTCAAACTGGTAAACCTAACAAAAGGAACATATTAGCTTATTGCTGTTGAAGTCATAAAGGCAAAAATAATCGGTTATGCCCTATATAAGGTGCAGAACGAAACAACTATAAATGCCATAGTAATCAAATTCGAAACTACTATTGTCGGCGAATCGTTCGACGTAGTAAAAGCGAAACTTGCTAACGTATACCAGAAAGGTAAGACGGTCACACAATTTACGAATGAGATTGACAATTTACGTAAATTGTTCGAATTGCAGTATATTGATGAAGGCCTAGGTGCTGAACATGCTGACATTTTCAGCACTAAAGAATCAACAGCTATCATGATCAGAAACTGTGAGCATGGTACACTAAAGACGATTATGGAAGCAGGCTCATTCAAAACAATGAATGAAGCCGTAAGCAAGTACATACATTGCAGTACAGAAATTACTGACAATGCAAATTCAATTCTATTCGCAAGACAGAGACATAATTCCCGAGGTAATAACTTCAGAGGCAAATACCGAGGTATAGGAAACAGCCGTGGATACTACCATACCGGAAATAATGGTTGCAACTATAATAATAATAATAGTGGTCGTGGAGGTTACAGAGGAAATAACCGTAATAACGGTGGATCCCATAACAATAACCAAAGGAACGACAATAACGGTACAAACAGACAAAACAATAATGTCCGATATTTCTATCTGTGTCTTAAAAAGAAAAGAAAATATTAAATGAATACAAATACATTTTCAAAAGAGTAGGTCAATAACCTATTTTTTTAAAACAAAATTTAGGTAGGTTCAAATAGTACTGTCGTAGAAAATAAATCTACCAAAATGACAGACACATCATCTGCCGATAAGGCATACATAAAGGATATTTCTGCAGCAATCCCAGATTTGTTGGAAAGAAAATTCACCTTCAAAGATTCTTAACAGCACTCAAACTGGTAAACCTAACAAAAGGAACATATGAGCTTATTGCTGTTGAAGTCATAAAGGCAAAAATAATCGGTTATGCAATATATAAGGTGCAGAACGAAACAACTATAAATGCCATAGTAATCAAATTCGAAACTACTACTGTCAGCGAATCGTTCGACGTAGTAAAAGCGAAACTTGCTAACGTATACCAGAAAGGTAAGACGGTCACACAATTTACGAATGAGATTGACAATTTACGTAAATTGTTCGAATTGCAGTATATTGATGAAGGCCTAGGTGCTGAACATGCTGACATTTTCAGCACTAAAGAATCAATAGCTATCATGATCAGAAACTGTGAGCATGGTAGACTAAAGACGATTATGGAAGCAGGCTCATTCAAAACAATGAATGAAGCCGTAAGCAAATACATACATTGCAGTACAGAAATGACTGACAATGCAAATTCAATTCTATTCGCAAGACAGAGACTTAATTCCCGAGGTAATAACTTCAGAGGCAAATACCTAGGTAGAGGAAACAGCCGTGGATACTACCATACCGGAAATAATGGTTGCAACTATAATAATAATAATAGAGGTCGTGGAGGTTACAGAGGAAATAACCGTAATAACGGTGGATCCCATAACAATAACCAAAGGAACGACAATAACGGAACAAACAGACAAAAAAAAAGTGACATTAAGGCATTTAGCTTAGAGTATTTACATTAACATGACATAAAAAAAAAAATAAGGATTAATGCCTATTTTGTATATCATTTGGATGAAATCTTTGGAGCCGTCTACGACATGTATTAACGACCAGAGCCGCTGCTAAATGATTAACATGAGAAGCCAGTCGATCATTATATCTGCTGCTGTGGAAGTTCAACTGTTCCATGACTGTTGGTATTTTCAAATCTCTATGTAAAACTTTATTGCGCATATACCAAGGAACATCTGTTATTTTACGCAGAACTTTGTTTTGAAGTACTTGTATAAGGTTTATATTAGTGGCAGCAGCAGTGCCCCATAGTTGTATTCCATACATCCAGTTAGGCATAATGATTGATTTGTATATAAGCAGTTTATTTTCGAGGCTGAGTTTACTACTTGGGCGAAGTAACCAGTTTAACTTTTTGAGTTTAGCGTAGCAAACTGCTGTGGTTTTATGAATATGCTTACGCCAGGTGCCACGTCTTTCAAAGTTAAAACCTAAGTAGCATACATGATCAACATGAGGTATTACCAAATTGTTGAGCAAAACGGGCGGGCAATTCCCTTGCCTCAATGAAAAAGTACAGTGACTAGACTTTTCGGTATTGACTTTTATATTCCAGCGATTTGCCCAACGTTGGAAATCTACAAGATAGTTTTGAATGTTAGAGGAAGCTTCGTGTGGACAGTTTGAGTTTGCAAGTATGGCCGCATCGTCAGCATATGTAGCCAGAAGCATGTTATCATTTACTGGAACTGGCATATCAGCAGTATACAAAGTATAAAGGACAGGACCAAGCACACTTCCTTATGGTACACCAGAAGCAATGCGGCGGATCCCTGAGCGCTCATCTTTCACCTCGACTGTGAAGGCACGGTTAAGCAAATACGACTTCAAAAGAAGGAATCGTTCGACGTATTCGAGGATATTTCTTCAGCAATCCCAGATTTGATGGAAAGAAAATTCACCTTCAAAGATTCTTAACAGCACTCAAACTGGTAAACCTAACAAAAGGAACATATGAGCTTATTGCTGTTGAAGTCATAAAGGCAAAAATAATCGGTTATGCAATATATAAGGTGCAGAACGAAACAACTATAAATGCCATAGTAATCAAATTCGAAACTACTACTGTCAGCGAATCGTTCGACGTAGTAAAAGCGAAACTTGCTAACGTATACCAGAAAGGTAAGACGGTCACACAATTTACGAATGAGATTGACAATTTACGTAAATTGTTCGAATTGCAGTATATTGATGAAGGCCTAGGTGCTGAACATGCTGACATTTTCAGCACTAAAGAATCAATAGCTATCATTATCAGAAACTGTGAGCATGGTAGACTAAAGACGATTATGGAAGCAGGCTCATTCAAAACAATGAATGAAGCCGTAAACAAATACATACATTGCAGTACAGAAATGACTGACAATGCAAATTCAATTCTATTCGCAAGACAGAGACTTAATTCCCGAGGTAATAACTTCAGAGGCAAATACCTAGGTAGAGGAAACAGCCGTGGATACTACCATACCGGAAATAATGGTTGCAACTATAATAATAATAATAGAGGTCGTGGAGGTTACAGAGGAAATAACCGTAATAACGGTGGATCCCATAACAATAACCAAAGGAACGACAATAACGGAGCAAACAGACAAAAAAAAAAGTGACATTAAGGCATTTAGCTTAGAGTATTTACATTAACATGACATAAAAAAAAAAAAAAATAAGGATTAATGCCTATTTTGTATATCATTTGGATGAAATCTTTGGAGCCGTCTACGACATGTATTAACGACCAGAGCCGCTGCTAAATGATTAACATGAGAAGCCAGTCGATCATTATATCTGCTGCTGTGGAAGTTCAACTGTTCCATGACTGTTGGTATTTTCAAATCTCTATGTAAAACTTTATTGCGCATATACCAAGGAACATCTGTTATTTTACGCAGAACTTTGTTTTGAAGTACTTGTATAAGGTTTATATTAGTGGCAGCAGCAGTGCCCCATAGTTGTATTCCATACATCCAGTTAGGCATAATGATTGATTTGTATATAAGCAGTTTATTTTCGAGGCAGAGTTTACTACTTGGGCGAAGTAACCAGTTTAACTTTTTGAGTTTAGCGTAGCAAACTGCTGTGGTTTTTTGAATATGCTTACGCCAGGTGCCACGTCTTTCAAAGTTAAAACCTAAGTAGCATACATGATCAACATGAGGTATTACCAAATTGTTGAGCAAAACGGGCGGGCAATTCCCTTGCCTCAATGAAAAAGTACAGTGACTAGACTTTTCGGTATTGACTTTTATATTCCAGCGATTTGTCCAACGTTGGAAATCTACAAGATAGTTTTGAATGTTAGAGGAAGCTTCGTGTGGACAGTTTGAGTTTGCAAGTATGGCCGCATCGTCAGCATATGTAGCCAGAAGCATGTTCTCATTTACTGGAACTGGCATATCAGCAGTATACAAAGTATAAAGGACAGGACCAAGCCCACTTCCTTATGGTACACCAGCAGCAATGCGGCGGATCCCTGAGCGCTCATCTTTCACCTCGACTGTGAAGGCACGGTTAAGCAAATACGACTTCAAAAGAAGGAATTGCGATGTAGGCAAAATTGATTTAATTTTGAAGAGAAGGCCTTCAATCCAGACTCTATCAAAAGCTTGCTGCACATCAAGAAAAACAGCACAGCTATATTGCATATTCTCAGAGGCCTTAAGAATATGTTGGAAAACCTTGTGCACTTGTTCAGGGGTCCCATGGTTATGCCTAAAGCCAAACTGATGATCAGGAATGGCACTCTGGACGTCCAAAGCAGGTAACATTCTACCAATAAAGATTCTTTCAAATATTTTTGAGAAAGTCGGTAGTAAACTAATTGGTCTATAAGACGCAACAAGGTTTTCTGGTTTGCCAGGTTTCGGTATCATTATAATTACAGCGCACTTGCATTGAGATGGGAAGTGGTGGATGCGAATCATGGTATTGAAGAGTAGTACCAAAAACATTATTGCTTTATCATGAAGCGCCTTTGCCACTCTGCCATCAATTCCGTCATACCCTGGGGCTTTCTTTTTCTTAAGCATTTTAATCTGCAGACGAACCTCTTGCGGAAAGATAGGCTTGATAGACTGCATATTTGTGCAGCTCTCTTCCAGAAAATTAGCGGTGTCTTGCACATCATCTAATTCAGCTAGATCGAAAGGTGTAAAGCGTCCTTCGAGTTCAGCGGCAAATGCCTCAGCTTTCTCTTTATCCGTGCGGCACCAGGAGTTGTTGAAGTCTTTGATAGGCACGTGTCTCAAAGGTTGCCTCTTTACGCAACGTGTCACTTTCCATAAGTTAAACCCATAGTTCTTGTTGGGGTCATCATTGCGAAGCATGTCATCAAAGAATTCACTCCGTACTACATACAGCAACTTTTTCAACTCAGCAGCAGCTCTTTTCCATGCCAAACGATCACGCTCATTACGGCTTCGCATAAAACGACGACGAAGTCTGCGCTTAACTTAACCAAGTCCAAGATCTCAGCATTTAAAGGTGGCCTATTTAAATCTGGAAGATTCAATAATGATTTATTTTGAGTTGCAAATTCAGCCGCTTCAAAGATATGTCGAGTGAACAATTCAGCAGCATCATCCACATCCTCAGTAGAGCAAAGTTCCATATTAAGGTTGAGAAGCTGGTCAAGACGCTGCTGGAAAATCGGCAAGCTAGCTTGTCTTGGTAAAAGCCTCGGCTTATAGGAGTAGACGCATGCAGAAAAGCTGACATCTACAATAAGTGGTAAATGATCAGAGTTGAGATCCCTAGTGTCAAAGATGCGCAGTCGGCCTGATGGTATGCCAGTATATACTGCAAAATCCAGAGCATCAGGATGACGAGTGCTATCATAAGGGAAGTAAGTCGGACCTCCAGTTGCAAGCACTTCGAAATCTGAGTTGACAATACAGTCAAACAACGCGCGACCTTTCGGCGTTGAAAGTCTGGATCCCCAGAGGCGATGCTTAGCGTTCCATTCACCAGCGGCCAGGAATTTGAGACCAAGCATATAAAAAAGTCTTTTAACTGCATCTCAGATAAAATATACCGAGGAGAGCAGTAAACGGCAGCAAAGATAAAGTCTCCATGATCACTAGACACTTTAACAATAGCGGCTTGCATAGCATCAGTGCGCACAGAGCCCAAAGGCTGATGATTAAGCGACGAACGAATGAGTAGAGCAGCTATACCACGCATATGGTTCTCATCAGGGTGGTTAGCTAAATGTAGATCATATCCCAACAGCTTATAATAGGATCAACTGCAGAGATGCGTCTCACTAAGCAGCATAATATCAATATGACGTTGGCGTATGAATACTGCAAGTTCGTAGGCTTGATTTGTCAATCCATTGGCATTCCAGATGCCAATGCGTAGTCCTATTTCTGGGAATTTGACACCAGAATTGTCAGAAGATGCATTATTTGACTTTGCATTTTTAACATTTCAGTTTGAGCTTGCACCATATCCTCAAACTTGGCCATGAGTGCACCAAACTTATGATCCATGGAAGATGATGAGCTCTGTTGTGATTCTTGTTGACGTTCTTGCGGAAAATGTTGTTGTTGTGTCTGTGTACCTCTAACAGCGTCAGCATAAGAAAGACGCCGATTTGTACCATTTCCAATTGGAAACGATGGTTTAGGAAGACACGAAAGTGGGAACCGGTCTTGATTTAGGTTTAGAGGGAGCACGCTTGGAGACCATTTCCTGATATACAACGCACCCTCTATAATTAGCTGTATGCGCCTCCTGACAAACTTAGCTGGTTGAGTGATAGATTTGAGACAATCAGTAGTAGCGTGCTTATCACCGCATTTGACACATCTAAACTGTTTTCTGTAGTAACGTTTTGTGTGACCATATTCCTGACATCAGTGGCACTGAACCAGATCATCAAATCGTCGTGGCGGCTCAATTTTCACATTCTGAGAGTGGTAATATCATAGACCTCCTTATTATTGTGTTTTTGCTCTAGATCCAGGAAGAACATGTCAAGCGACGACCCATTAGCACGACTTTTTGGATTGTGTGCATCTCTTACTTCGTGACCCTGGCGCAAAAGGTGTTGCTTTAAGTCAGTAATAGGTGTAACCCTTTAATTATCACCTTATAAGATCGCTCTTCTTTCAGTTGGTAAGTGCGAAACTTGATTTTTTTGCTTTCAAGCCGTTTTACTATTGCTCTGAAAGCCATAACTCTGACTGAGCCGTTGGAGCCTGCTTTAGTAGTGCAAGTGTCCGCGCTGGTAGCCTTATCGACAGTTTGCCATTGCCCATTGATGTTTTCTACGCCTGAAACAAGTATAGTATAGGCCTTACAGAAACTTGCACTTCTTTGGGGTCAGATAAAGATGCAGTAATGCCTACCGGCTCCTCAGTCTCAGAAAGCATAGCTTCATCTTTATCATCATCAAGTGTATTAAATTTATTGCTTGAAAGTAAACTCTCAGATGAACCAAATGATTTCCGAACAGTGACCTTCTGCCAGGCAATTTCATCAGAATCAGAAGAAACTAGTTCGCTATCAACGGTTCTTTTGATTATTAATCGGAATTTTTTTTTATTTTTATTAAATGCGCACGTTGCAAGTCAGGATCAGCAGTGACTGCTGCTGCTGCTAGGGCTTCTGCGGCTGCTACCGCTGATACTTTTGCCGTCTCTGCCTTCCTCGTGGCTGCTTTGTAGTTTACTGTCGCGACGCCTATAATTTTTGTAGTTGTAGTTGTATTTGTATTTGTATTTTTTTTTTTTTTTTACTTATTTTATTTACGATATAAAACACTTCCGAATTTTAATATTAATTCAATGAGGTATTTGTTGCAGACTACATTAATCTTAGTTGTATATCAAAATCAAATTTACATGTATACTTGTGCATACAAGTCAAAGAGTAGGTACTTGTATATGTATTATCGTAATGTATGCACTGAGTGTATGTATATAATTTTAATAAGCAAATGGTATGCACTGATACAACTCACATTAATAAACTGTTGTGGATCCGACTCGAAGGACCAAAATGTTTCTCCAATGGCGTGACCAGTAGAGCCTCCACATAAATCCAGCTGCAGCGATCTT
>JAWNNQ010001134.1:0-154458 GCA_035044765.1 Leucophenga montana
TCAAAACAAAATGAATGAAAAGATTAAATAAAGTATTTTCCATCGCAAGTTACTACAATGCATTTTTTAACTCTCAGGCAATTTTACAATTCCAAATCGAAAAAATGTCTCTTCCAATTTTCGATTTCGACGAAAGAAATGAACCGATGACCTGTCATTGTGCTGCATCCGTTGGACCAACCAGCAATCAGAAGTAGCAATGTCCGCAGAAGATGTTGGTGTGATCGGTGTATTGAACGACTCAAATGAGCCTATACCGATCGCTCGTAATGGAATAGCCAGGATGTAGCAGCTCATATAGTATACAACACCCTTTTATTTATCGTTTATCGAAATTGGAACTTGCATATTTACATACAAAATTGTTCAGCAAATCTTCAAGCAAAGACTTACGCCCGAGCAAAACCAGCGAATGATCGTTTGTTACGGTTGGAATTTGAACACTTTTTTACCGCAAAATAATCGGGCCATACTTTTTCAAAAACGAAGAAAATGCAACAGTCTCCGCCAACAATCATTTCGTATCAATTAACGATTGAGACCTGCTACTTGAAAGGGTCTGGGATTTTTACGTTATCTTTGATGCCCTAATTGTGTTTATCATTGTGAATATTCAAAAATGTATGTAAATACATATTTTTTTAAGGGAATTGTAACAAATCAAGAAGAAGAACACATAAACAAATCAAACAAATTGGCTTGTCGCCTAAAATTTTGCACGTTTATTCAATTTTCTTCTAAGTAAAGGTATTATATCACTTTGCCAGAGAGTGTGTAACGCACTAAAGGAGACATTGTAGACCATGTCAAATTGAAATTAGATGCAGTAATATCTTATGGACAGAAGCTTCACAACTATATATTAACCAATGTAGCCGGCGGGCGTTCCTACGCTCCTGCTTTTATATTATGGCATCACCAGTTATTTCAGTATACTTTTGAATATGTACCAGATTTTATAGCTCTGCGTTAAAAGTTTTTGAGATATAATGATTTTGGTTTCTCTCTTAAATTTTGGGGGCACTGCACCACCCATTTTTTGAGTGGATTTTATTTCTCCCGATGCCTTTTACATATGTAGCAAATGTCATCTCTCTGTATAATATAGTTACTAAGATACAACGATTTTAGTATTTCAATTTTGGCTGAACGTTCAACCATGCGGAGCGTTCACCATGCGTAACCACCATGTCAAATATCAAGTTGATTTTGCTTGAAACGAAAAAAATGTTCATAAAAAATCTATCGATTCATTCTTATCCTTTTGTCCATCATTGATATGTTTTCCATTCATTCTTATATTTTCAGGTCGTAACCTTACTATCGAATATCCTGAGCCATACACCAATGGTCTGCGCGAAAGGGTATGATCGAAAGCAATGGATAATGGTCCACCTTCTGGTCAACCATTTTAATTATCGCTTAGAAGATGTGAATCTTTTTGATAACGCAAACAATAATTACGGAATTCGGACTCGGGGCAAGAAATGGTTATGAATTCCGAGTGGAGGCTTGCGAATCGATTCTGATCTAGTCGAATTATTATCATCCGGATTGAGCATCTATTCCCAACCAGTGGTCCGCAGAAGCCAAAATATGGTAAGCGAATGATTTTAAATTTAGCGGGCGATGAGCCGTTGGTCGCCGTGCAGTGAGTGCGAAGAGCGCGGGTGGTGGGGCGGTACGAAGAAGAATTATTGATTTCAAAAGGTATCGACGTCATGAACTCAATATCGGAATATTTTTAGAAACATAATCTTATGTGGGATAAACTCGTTGCCCTCTGTACTGATGGTGCTCCGGCAATGTTGGGATCGTGTTCTGGGCAGGCGACATTAGTAAGACAGAAAAATGCCAAAGTAATAACAACGCACTGTATCATACATCGCCAGGCGTTAGCACCTAAGACTCTTCCTGATACACTGCAAATGGCCATAAAAGTTGTAAATGTTATCAAAAGCAGCGCCTTAAATATACGCCTTTTTAAAAAACTGTGCACTGAAATGGACTCTGACCATGAGTCACTTCTGGGAAGATTATATGAACTGAGAGCAGAAGTTGAGATTTTTCTGGTTAACAAAAAAATGAATGATTAGTTGAAACAGTTTACTAATCCGGTATGTCAGATGAACTTGGCTTATCTTGAGGATATTTTCACACACCTAAATAAATTGAATATGCAACTGTAAGGTTTCGGAAATAAACAATTAGAAAATGTCGCAAATATATTCATTTTTGAAGATATACCTTGCGCTTTTATTTGTAAACTTCAGTTGTGGTTACGTAAAATTGAAGAAAATTGGTGAAGTTACTGAAGGAATTCTTGAAGAACTCATTGAATTACAAAATGACAGAAACTGCAAGGATGCTTTTGAATCGAATTCACTTGAGTCGTTTTGGTGTAAAAAAGCAATTTCTTATACTAAACTTTGAGAAATCGCCTTGCGCTATTTTATGGTTTTCTCAACAACTTATTTATGTGAACAAGGATTTTCTGCTTTATTGGTAATTAAAAACAAGGCGAGGAATCGTCTGAAAGTAAGTTATGATTTGCGTGTAGCTTTGAGTAACAATATTTGTCCTAGGATAACCGAACTCGTGAAGAAGATGCAAGCTCAGAAATCACATTAATATAAAATTTTACAGAAGTTTATCCTAAAAAATATTATTATTTCGTTTTGTGTAAGTTCCTGTTGAGTTTTTAATTAAAGTTTTCTAGTTGATTATTACAGTTTATTTTTATTACACCAACATAGTGGTCCCTGCTAACAAGAATGATTAAAAGTGGTTCCTGACCAAGAAAAGTTTGGGAACCCCTGTGATAGAGCATCGACTTCCGGAACAAAACTGGCAATGCGTTACGAAAGTATCGATCGTTTCATCGGAAAACTCAATACTAGTTATCGTTGTCCGTAATGCGGTAGCTCCTTTCTGACTGGATTACTACAATGGTGTTGCACCAGATAAGACAAAGATTGCTAAGGCTAAATGATATATTTTTTATAAACATCGTGTTTTCTCAATACAATAACAAAAACTCCAATTTAAATGCGTTGTTTTTCATCCGTTGCATATAGGATACCTGAAGGTTCCCATTTCCCAATATTTGGCAGCACTTTTCCCGAGCATTTTCCGGCAAAGAAGAAACCGCGATTTTTACCTGTAAAAAACTAAAGTTGAACTGCGGAAAACTATACCGTTATATTTCTGTCACCAGGCCCGCGGTACCTTTACACTTTCTTTAGTAAGCTGGAATGGGTTAAATTTATGCTAATGGGGTTTTGTGCCAGAATGAGAAACTAGACGAACAATATATAGAATTTCTTGCAAGTAGTTAATGATGATCAAGAATTCCAATTCTTGAAAAATTCATGGAAACATTTTATATAGGGCTAAACTTTATAGAGTGGACCTTACCACAGTCTCCAATTACTTTTCTGGTAGGTTTTTTTTTTTTTTTTAAGTGTAGATTAAAGCAAAAATTTGTTTAAAATATTATAGTATACCCTTTTTACTACACTGCATTAGGGTTGCTGTATTATAGAACCGTACAGAAAAGCTTATAGTTAAAACTCTCGAATATAGCAGAAATATACTTTTTCCAATGTTTGATAAATTGAATCTTCTAGTCGACTAGTAGTATTCGATTTGTCTTTAAATAGATAGTATCTATGAGTCATTGTTTCAAAACAATATGGTCACCTTATCTTCTTTTTTTTTTTGCTATTGTATCGATCTATAATGACTTCTTGTAGTCGTGCGCTGATAATAATGACGATGCTGACGAGCAACTTCATCTTCACATTCAACGCTGTCAATTGCTCTTAAGCAAAATCGAACGAAATGGTCTGGTTTGCTACTGTTTTCATGGATGGATGGATTTGTACTTGAGGCGCGAGGCGCGAGGCGCGTGTTTCGCCTGGAGCGCTCCAAGTCGTGGCCAAAGTCGTTAATTCAGCTCCCGCTGCCAGCAAAAAAAAAAAAAAAAAAAAGGAACGCTCCCTCCCGCTGGCAATTGGCAGCAGCCAACATAACAAACTGCAACAACAACAACAGTGAAATCTCTTTAGCAATGATTTTCTTCTTTTTTTTCTATTATTTTAATTTTTTTTTTTTCTATTTTTTATTTGGTTTTCATGCTGGTCATAAAACATGTTAAAATAGTACAAAATGTACGCAGCGGCCCTGCCTGACTGCCTGCCTGACTGCCTGCTTCAAAAACGACAATGATGACATGTAATGATGGCCCACCACATGGTGTTCCAATGGCTTGTATGTTTCTGCTGCTGTTGCTGTTGATGATGATGATGGCAAAATGGTGATTGTGATGGCGATGTTCGGACGCATAAATTAAATGCGCGCCGCAATTAAATGCAATTCAACTGTTCATGCGCTGCACATACACAGATACACAGATACACAGATACAGATACATTTGTTCAGCATTGTTGTCGTAGAAATTGTCAGCAGACATGCAACGATGCGATGGCGTTTGAAAATGTGGCGACAACTTTTGCAAATAGTACATATACGAGTACTAGACAAGCTCGAGAGCGATCCATAGATCATGATAGATTGGCAAATAAGTAAACAGAGGAGTTTGTGGATCGTTCTTTGTTTGTTTGTTCGTTCGTTTGTTCTTTTTTTTTTTTTTTTGCTATGGCAGACAGCTAAAGTCGCGTGGGTCAGTTTCGCAAAAGACAATTATGCAAATATTGCTGATCGATCAATGCAACAATTGTCTGGTTTAAACAACTGTGTACTGTGATGTATTGATACAACTGTGTTTCATCTGTATTGCAAATATTTTCTCTTGAAGTTTGAACTCTCCGTCTGGGTTATTGACCGCTGTTGTACTAGTAAGTCGAAGTATAGAATATATATTTAATTCATTTTGTGGAGTTTAGAATTATAAAATTCGTAAGTTTAGGGTATGAAAAGGAAGATTTTCTGTAGTCGACAAAGAATAAAAACAAAAAAAAAAAACATTTTCTCAGTTTTTATACCATTTACACATACAGGTGTGTCACAGAAATCTCTAGACAATTTTTCATGGACCAAATGTAAAACTTATTTTGAGGGCGTCGAACCACCGACTTTTCAAGTAGAACTTATTTCTTTCGGTGTCTTTTATAAATGTTTCATCTCCCCAAAACGACCTTATCTCATAAAAAAATTTTATATTAAAAACCAAATTCTATTAACAAAAATTTGATTAATTAAAATTTAAACTTTCAAAAAGCCAACGAATTTCTTTCATTATCTGCCCCTCTCAAATCATCCCGCACACATGACCATTTAAGGCAAACACATAAACGCTAGAGGATTGGTAATTATCAGTTTTTTGTCATCTACGCAGAGCAGCAGATTAATTAAATAATTAAATTAATTAAATTAATTTAATCTGCATAAATTATAGCCTATGTGTTATTCTCATATATGAGCTATATTTTTGTATCATTAACAATATCATTAACATCCATTTAGTAGTTTTTGCGTAATGGAGTAACAAACATTCACATATCCGTACAAACTTTTGCGTTCATAATATTAGTAGGATATATACCTATACCTAAACCTTTCTCAGAAGCCTGCCTGTCCATTTGTGATAACCAAACAACACTTTCGCAAATGACTAATAGAACCAAAACAATAAAGTCAGAGAATCTGTTATAGTCTTTGTGTATATTTGGAAGCTGGCAATGATTCTCTAAATTAAAATCGTACAATTCGTATTAGTGGCCCTACAAACGATGTCAGTACTGAGACCTTTGACAATAATTTTGATCTTCCTGCATGTTGTTTAAAAGAAATGTATGATAATTCCATCATTCACGTTTCGACTAAAGCAACTATTAATGTAAGTGAAGGAAAAACTAAAAGTTTTCCAAGCAGCGAAGCTGGGGGAGAATATAAAAACAAAACACAGAAATTCAATATAATATAATAAGAATAATAATGGATATTAAAAATCTGAAGGGGCACCAAATCGGGTGAGAGTCACGTGGCACTAGAAGATGTTGCTGTCATTTGTAGTTGTTTGGTAAACCATTCTAGCCGGTATTGAGCAAATCAATATAGCCTTAATGAATGCAAATCTCGTAGATAACACGACACATTCAACTTCAGCATGATCTTATATTGCTCATTATATGATGATTTGACATGTGCAAGATATCGTCGACCACATAAAGTACATGTCCTGCGTATTATTTTGGGCTCATTTTTCAGATATCAGGCTGAATACCGGTATTTTAGCTTCTTTGGTCCCAAGTTTATGGATTATCCATATTTATAACAAGAAAAAACGTTAACTTCGGTTGAACCGAAGCTCTAATACCATTCACACGAAACTTTAAATAGTATTGTAATACATAAAAGTGGCGGTTTAAATAGGGTATAAAAAACGCATCTGATATTTCGTGTGAATGGTATTAGCGCTTCGGTTCCACCAAAGTTACAATTTTTTCAAGTTTTGTAGAATATTAATTTTAAAGATATTTGGCCTAAATTCGGTGTACGGACTTATTTATGTGCTAAGCAGATAGAGTATCCATGCCGCTAAGCAACATCCATTTTTAGGGGCATATGCCATACAAACCCATCGTCCAATATTGGTTTATTTCATGAAAAACTTATTCATTTGAGTTGAAATAAACTTGAAATTAGACATGGAGGCTTCTTAAGAAGGAATGCTTCACAATGGGTGTACCCGCTCTCTTGGTGTTTTTTTATAGACAGAAGCTTTGCAAATATATTATAAATCATAACTTCGCCATATATATATGGATGGATTTTCATCAATAGTAACTTGTTTTTTGGGTGTTGGTGTCAGCTTCATGTAAAAACTATTAAACTGGACTTATCTTAGTTACTAGATTTTATCGGACAAATTCTTTTGTAAATATTGTATAATCAAACTCACTATACAAAATGTACGTTTAAACATTTTGTTAATTGAAACAATTTATTGCACTCTCTTGACCGATTGTGTTCATAACAAAACCCCTAGACCAATCTAGGGGTTTTGTTATGAACACAATCGGTCAAATGAGTTCAGTTTTCAATTATTTTAACCAACATTTTTATTTAAGCTATACAAGTATATATGTATATGTAAAAAGTCATTCACATTTAAGTCATTCTTATCGGAATTCCTATTATCTAAACGCTTACTTTCATCTATTAAACTTTCGAAGAAGTTTTACGATTTATTTTAACAACTGTTTTATTTAATTGCTTTTACTGTCAAAAACGAATTTCGTTCAATGAACTGTTGCGATTGTTTTTCGACCTTGTAGAGCAGTAGGTGCAATGCACTGGATCGATTAATCGAATGATATTACTCATAAAGCTGAAATAGCTGAAACCATTGAAGTGGGGAAGTGTGCCACGACGAAGAAAATGCTTTTGAAACTAGATAAGTCAGTTTTAGATTTGATTTTATATTTATGGGATGCACTACTTTTAAACTAAAAACAAAATAAAAATTCTAATAAACAAGTATAACTCATTATGGCAGGTGTAAATGTAAAAGAATATGTTCATATAAAAATCTCATTAAAATAACTTTTGGAGTACTTGGAGTATTGAAGTCGTTGGCGGTGAAGTCATTTTATTTTTAAAATTATATAATTAATTTAATATAATATGAATAAAAAATATTTGTCGTATTGGTTCAAGTGGCTACAAATTTGTATTAATCTGAATGGAGAAGATTTTGAGAAACAACAACCCCATTTTTTATGATAAATATTTGTTGTGGTTTTAGTATCCCAAATATAAATAGCAGCGCTCGTACTTATAAACCATTTATAGAAGTATTTTTTAATGTTTATTAGAATTTTTATTTGTTTTTATTCGATAAAAAAAATATCAATAATCGTAAAATAAAAGCAATACAGGCAGGTTTTTATATGGGATCTACAGTATATTTGCAAGTCTGGTTACAGATGCACAGGAATCACTGAGACTATGCAGAAGTCAATTCTCTATAGAGAAGCGTACCTAGAAACACCAATCGATGAGGGCTCTCTTGTAGAGCCACCAGATTATAACCGAGGTCGACTCAGTAATTAAAAAGCTGAAGAATAAAAAAACAGCAGGCTCCGACGAGTTGCCAGCTGAGTTATTCAAGACCGGTGGAGAAGAGTTGGTAAGGCGTATGCACCAACTCTTATGCAAAATATGGTCCGATGAATGCATGCCCAACGATTGGAATCTCAGTGTTCTTTGTCCTATCTTCAAGAAAGGAGACCCCCCGCTGTCTGCGCGAACTACCGGGGAATAAGTCTTCTTTCAATAGGATATACAATTCTGTCGAGCGTACTGTGTAAACGGCTGGAGCCAAACACGAATGCACTGATAGGCCAGTATCAGTGTGGCTTCAGACCAAAGAGGTCGGCCAGTAACCAAATTTTCACTTTACGCCAAATCCTGTAAAAGACCCACGAGTACAATAAAGACACACACCATCTATTTGTCGATTATAAGGCCGCTTTCGACACGCCGATAAGAACGAAGTTCTTCAACGCCTTATCTGAACTTGGTATCCCAGCAAAGATCGTTCGGCATTGCATGATGACGCTATCACACACCCAAAGCGTCGTCAGAGTAGGAAAGAACCTCTCCGAACACTTTGATACCAATAGAGGTTTCAGACAGGGTGATGCTTTATCGTGCGACATTTTTAATCTCCTGATGGAGTACATTCTACGCCAATGCCCATACGTAGAACGATCGGGCACGATCTTCCATAAGGAAGTGATGCTACTCGCATATGCTGATGACATAGACATCATAGGCATCAACGAACAGCGAGTAAACAGAGCGTTCTCGGAGATTGAGAAACAGTCACGTCTCATGGGCCTAGCGGTGAACGAGGACAAGACGAAGTACTTGGTGTCCACTCGCAGTCTTGGACGTTATGTGAGTATGGAGAATTTCAAATTCAATGTTGTAGAAAACTTCGTCTATCTGGGAACAGAAATTACCAGCGACAATAATGTTAGGCGAGAGATCAAACGAACTACGAAGAAAAAATCTATAAGACACTGATAATCCCGGTCCTGTTGTATGGGGCAGAAGCATGGACACTGACATCAACGGATACAGCGTCTTTAGGAGTGTTCGAGAAAAAATTTCTTCGTAGGATTTTTGGTCCCCTTAGAGTTGGCGTTGAGTTTAGGATCCGTATGAATCATGAATCAGCGACTGGCGCCGGCGCGCACTAAACTGCTAAACCGAATGGTGCGGTTGTAGAGCCACCTAGGTAAGTAAGTTGCCACATTTAATACCGTTACCTTAAAAATTGTGGGATTTGTTTTCTATGGTAATATCGGACCGATAGTACGTCTACTTTTGGGTTTCTTTAGGTCATTATAAACACAGTAAAAAATAATTTTATACTATTCATCATGAGACGCATGTACAAGTATACTTCTGTTATTAAAGTTTAACTTGTTCAAACGAGTAGATGCAAGTAACTCAAACCAAAGATTATATATTAGTATTTGTTTAAACTCAGTACATAAATCTCGAAATGTTCTCTAGTTCCGAAATAAATGTAATAGGACACCAGTGCAAATCTATCAATGATGTATTTAAATATATACATCTTCTATCGATTTTCCTAAAATAATCGAGTCGAAACGATTAATGCATCATATTAAACATTTCAAACGTTTGGAAACATTGAGTCGAAGGTTCGATAAATTTTAGTAGAACTCGTGAAAGTGCAAATAAGAGTTTTCTTTATTTTTTCATACACTGATCAGCGTCGGAAGCTCAGTTGATATAGCCAAGTCAGTCCGTTCATAAGCCTAAGTATATGAATAAAAAGATCGCAGACACTATTCGAAAGAGAATTTGTCTGCTAGTTTTTTGGATGTTTTAAGTAGCTTATATATAAATTTAATCATCTTAACATTACGACTTATAAATTAGTTCAGGCATATATTTTTTATAATATTCCATGGAAACTTTTCCTAAACAGGTTTCTACAACACAGTTTTCATAACTTATCGCTAACTTTAATTACAAAATTAACACCTTATTAAAAACTGCTTAAAAAGTCTATAAACTAGTAAACAGCACAATGAAATTTATTAAAACTTTGGGAAACTTCCAAAGTGTTTTCAATTATTTAGCAGCTGCAACAATTGAAAGAAGTGCTGACTTTATTTATTGTATGACTAATTCAAAGCGATCTATAGTTCGTTGAGGATGACAGACGTGACAGACTTGCCAAGTTGGTCGATTTCAAAATAAGTACAAAATGATTTCGGAAGTTTGATAAGCTTTCATACATTTGTATACCATTCACACATAATGCGAAATGGTATTATCATTTTGTCTGAAAGTTTGTAACGCATTAAAGGAGGCATCGTAGACCCCATAATGTATATATATTCTTGATCAGCGTGACGAGATGAATCGAACCGTCTGCATATTGTTGGGGACCAATTTGAATGCTATCCAGTTGAAATTTTGCAAATACACTTATTTTTATTGCAGAGTGCCAAAATTGTCCCGCGGCGCCCACTTTCTGGGGTAGCCCCCATACAAACCCACCGCCCACTTTTGACTTTTTGTATGAAAATCTTTTTTAATGTAGTCAATATCAACTTAATAATTAATATGGTAACTTCTAGTGGTCGGATGGTTGACATATACATTAATGGGTGGGACCCGCACAATATTTGGGGTAGCCCCCATACAAACCTAATGCCCACTTTTGACTTTTTGTAAGAAAACTTCTTTATTAGAGTCAATATTAGGTTGAAATGCAATGTGGTGCCTTTTTATGGTCAGCCGCTTTACATACATAGACTAACGGTTGTGGCCCGACCACTTTTTGAGGTTACCCCCATACAAACCCACCGTGCAATTTTGGGTTTTTTATGAAAAAATTCTTCATTTAAATCAATATTAGCTTGAATTTTGATTTGGTGGCTTTTAGTGGACAACCGCTTCATACACATAGACAAATGGGCGTGTCCCGCCCACTTTTTGAGGTAGTCCCATATAAACCCACAGCTCACTTTTATGCATTTGTATGGAAAACGTCAATATCAACTTGAAATTCAATGTGTCGGCATCTTATACATTTACTACATCGCTTCATACACATCTACTAGTGGGCGTGTATCGCCCACTTTTTAGGGTAGCCCCAATTTAAAGCCCCACTTTTATGTTTTACAATACTATTTAAAATCTCGTTTGAATGGTATTAGAGTTTCGGTTCAACCGAAGTTAATGGTTTTTCTTGTTTTTGTTTTAATTGTGCGTCATGCAGCAATCTATTGTAACACATTATGAGACACCGCGTCTACTGATAGTCAAAAGTGATTTTTAAATTTGTCTAATGGTTATAATATGTCTTCAAAGTCAATATGACAAAGCTTACTCATCAAATGTGAAATTTAATTATAAAAGCAGTTTATTGGCTGCAGAATGTTCCCGAATTGTCTACTAACAAACCGCACAGCATAAATTATGCAAATGTATATTTTTATATTAGTAGCTTACTCAACCACATTAATTAACACTGAATTTCATTTAAATAAATTTGCATGACTTAACAAGGTATATATGAAATTTCAACCGATGCGTCACCTAAAACCTTAAAAAGCGATCAAAATTTCAAGACCTATACAGCTTCTTTTTGTATATCATGAGATGTTTCTCTTTTTTGTTTCGTTTCGTTTCTACTCCAATTACATTAGAAAACAGTACACGGTTTGACTTTCAAGATCAACAACAGCAGATACGTAGATACAAATCTACAAATCTACAAAGTTGCATCCAAAGTAAAACAGCACGAACTTGAAATAGAAGTAGGTAAGAAATAGTTCAAATGAAAACTGGTAGCCAGATACAATATACAATAGTATATACAACGTCAGAGTTACAAATTATAATAAGAAATCTGTTTGTGCCGTTGAGTGGCGGAGTGAGAAGTTTGAGGTCGTCTTCGGAAGCACAGAAAGTTAAGCGCTAGAAAGTCAGATACTTGTACTATAGTTGTCAGCTGGATACCGAATGAGATGCAGATATTTAAGACTTATAAAAAGGAACGGTGCATGTATTGTTTTGAAAGGGTGCTTAGAAAGAGGCTTCAATATGGGACTTAAATAAAAAAGGTGAAGCACACAATCTGATATGTAAAAAAAAAAAAACCTTTGGAGTAGAAAAAATCTATTGCAGTCGATCAAAGAAAAAAAAAGGTTGAAGTGGTTTTATACCAGTTGTTGTTGTTGTTGTTGTTGTTGTTGAAGAATAAGAAAACCAGCAACATACGAGGGTTATTTAAACTCTTTTATTCGTAGTTACATGCTTCTTAGTTAAGATACAATTTTTTGTGTGTTTAGAATAGCCTAACAAGTCATGTTACGTTGAGCAACTGCTGGGAAAGTTGAAAATAAATCGGTTTGAAAATTTCATAACAAACTTAACATCTTAAGTTATTAAAGAAAGAAATTGTATGGTTTTTTTTCTTGTATTTTTCGATTCAATTCGATTAGTTTATGTAGGCATTTTTCTTCAGTAGACTGCTACGAGATGAATTAACAATTTAGTTATTAAATTTTACTCGTCTCATTAGAAAGTCATTCAATTTGTATTTGTATGATGATATATCTTTATATATCTTTGAGCTATTTCTTCCACTAACGACACACTCATGATAATATTTTTATAGGTTTTTGGGATCACTGCAACTGAATCCGATATCCATTTTCTCTGATTTCATCAGGCCTGACCCCAGGCCATCATTGTTTTTGAAGTTATATCCAAAACATGGCGTGAGGGCTTAAAATTGGCTTCAAATTCAGTGGCGAAGGCACCAAAAGTAGATTTAAAAAACATGATCAAACCGCGGAACCAGACAAAAAAACATATTTTGTTTTATGTGTTGCTGTGAATTCGATTCCACTAAGCATTCGTTGGAAAATACACCCCCCCCCCTCCCCTTCTATGTTTAGATCAGAATATTTCGATCGGAATCGTTACGTTTTATTACCTTCAAAAGTGTTTTGCGATTTAATTTACTTGGTAATTAATTTCTTGTTCTCAGCATGCAGTTGTATCAAATCGCAGAATCATGCTGAAAGTGACAAAACTGTCTATTTGATTAAATCGATTTCAATACAATTATTCGGATCAAAATCTAGTACATATATGGGGCCATTCGTTTTGTGGTTTCGAAAGTAAACGTAAATAAAACACATATAGAATTAAAATTGTAATTAATTTTAATAAATTAATAAATATTGGGCATAGACATTAAGTATGAAACATTATATCAAGTGAATGGCCCCCTCGACATCTAAAGTAACAGCCGATCCTTTTGAGGTAATTGTCGATTACTTTTTTGCACAATTCGGGCAATATCTCGACCATACGTTACGAAGCGTCAGACCAACTGAATTTGTGCCCTGGAACAGTATACGGCAACACAATGCGCTGTTATCGTAGAGCTTTCTATTTAAAATATCTTTTCAATTGTGACAATTCAACGTGCGTGGCTCGTGTGACTCATTTTTCGTTGAACGGAGCCGTAAACGACAAAAACTTTCGGATTTATGCCACTGCAAACCATTAAGAAATTTAATACGATGTTCCTCTCCACGGCCAATGACTGACAGTTTGGGCCGGAATCTGCGGTGAATGACTCATTGGACCATTGGACCACTATTCTTATAACGGATTTTTTTTTCTGCCATTTCTGCTCTTTTGAAGCGAATGCACTGTACTCTAATTTGAACCGAACAAACAGAAACTTCGAAATTCAAAACTTTTCATACCACCCAATTCCACATCGTACTCCAAAGTAGCAAAAAAAAAAAACTGCCAACTAACGTTCGCTCGTTTGTTCTTTCATTCGTTTGTTGGTTAAAATAAAAAGAGCAAAAACAACATATAAAAACAACAACAGCAACAAACACAACAACAACTTTAATACGAATAAACGACGACGACGAGCGAACGAACAAGAAAAACAGTTACTCATCATTATCACAGAGTAGACATCAGAGCTGATGTTGTTGTTTTTTTAGTTTTGTTGGTGTTGGTGTTATTGGAGTTGTTGTTGCTGTTGTTGCTGTTGCTGTCTGTTGCTGTTTGTTACCCAACAAACCAAACAGCAACGATCGTTAGCAATGATTACAAGCACCAACAACAACAACAACAACAACAACAACAACAAAAATCGCTAGAAAAAGTTGCTACAACAGCAACAATAACGACAACGGAAAAGCAATTTCGCCTTAGCAACAAGCAAAACAAAAAAAAACAGAAAAAAAATCAAAAGCAAAATCTAAAGCTTCGGTTGAGCCGAAGCTTGCTTACCCTTCATACGATATTTAATGTCATATAGCCGTTGTATGCAAGGTTGTTGCAAAAGAAATCGGAAGTATGTAGTATAGTGTTGATAAACATGTCTGAAAAGAATTTACATATGTAAATCATTTTAACCCATATCAGATGTTTTGACTGTTATCAGCTGTCCAAAAGTTTTCATCCGTATTCTCGTTGATTTTTTATTTGTGGAAAAAAAATGTTTCAAAAAATTTTGTTAAATTTGGATATAAAACAGAATAAAACTTAATGTTTAAAAATTTTTGAATATTCTCTTTAGTAAGTCTGCTAAAAGCAAATCCAAGAATGGCGAGTATTACAATAAAAAAATTTAAGAAATCTCTCTAAAATTTGCGTCGTAAATCAACCAAACATAAAATGTAGAGCTTTTACAGCTAGTATATTACTTGATGTACAGATTAGCAGATATTTATGAAGCCATGGAGGAAAACTTCGTTTATGTCAAATCCAAGTTAAGCACAGAAACACGAATACACGAGACTCGCGTCCTGAATCGGATACGAATTTAGACTCGATTATTATTAATTTTTTTTGTTTTTTTTTGTTTTGCTTCTCTGATTCGGGTTTGTACCAAAATAGTAGAAACGTTTTGGATGCAAATTCTGTGAATTTAATTAATAATTTTTAATCGGCTAGGTGTGAACACTCTAAATGTACTTATTAATGAAATTTTGAAACAAACTGTCTAGATATTTTGACATTACAGACCATGTATTAGATTTAATGTTCTGTATAGCACTGGTAGCACCATGTAGGATATTGTGTGTGCATTGATATTAGTATTATCCCTACAAAATTGGAAGTTTGAACAATGACAGAGCTGTATGTAGTATGATAATTTGTGGGGCGGTGGTCATATATGTACATATATGAAAATAACATACGGCTTTCATATATATACATATAACATACATTGGAAAGATGAAGCAAAAAGTCACACTACTGAACTGGAAATCATTTGAACTCTCAAAATATAAAAATTACACAAACAATTTTTGAAAGTATCTAAAATCGACAACTCAAAATTTTAGCTTGCAGGTTGCCACCGCTTGAAAATTTGACGAAAATGTAGAAAAACTCAAGTGAAAACACCTGATTTAGAAAGTTAATAAAAGTTTATTGCATTTTATTCGCACTTTGGTTTTGAACGTAAAATAATGAGATCAAATTGGTATAAAAAATCAAATACGCAAATTGGTATGGAATCATTCCAAATAGTCATCGGTATCACAATTCGGACTAGTGTAAACAGTGAAGCACATAAACATCACGCAATCATGAAAACCGAATGTAAAGAGTGTAAAAAAGGCAAAATGAGAGAGACAGTGAGGGAGAGTGGTGGCCACCTGCAAGCCAACAAAGGTGCCAACCTGCATTTTGATGCAATTGTGGAATATAAGTACATGACTGTGGGAACTATATAAATAGTATAAAAAAGCAACATAGCACAAATATTTAGCTTTAATTGTTGACAAAATTGTTCAATTTATGAGCACAAGACAAAAATACAAACTGACAACCTGCAAGCCTATCCCCTACGAGTATTCTTGTATGTATCGAACTTTGGATCTATATTTTATAATAGGTGTGACATGCAAATTTATTTGCTCTAACTGCTTGCTATAAAAGATATTTTTCAACTGTAATTCTGAAAAATAAGCAAATAAAACGTGCATATGTCAACATGCAGACAGACGGACGCCGTAGAGCTGATCAAGATTACATATACCGAAGTATCTTTTACCATCTTCAAAGTGTTGCAAACATTTTAACAAACTGTTAATACTTTTACACACTATATATAGTAGGGTATTAAAAATAATAACAACAAAAAGCGAACATTGATCAACGTTGGAAGTTTACTGTGGAGTTGAAGTGGAACTCTGTGATGCAGTGGATCCCCACAAACTCTCTCGGGTCCAAAAACGTTTTTAGCAAAGTCAGCAAAGCGAGTCAGAGCGAACATTTAAAGTGATTACTAAGCTCAGCAGCAGCAACAAAATCGCTTGACAACAAAATTGTTCGAAAAAAAAAAATTTAAAAAAAAAGAAAAAAAATAAATAAATAAAGAAAGATTTGCTGAACTGGTTACAGTTCAAAAGCCAAAAAAAAAAAGAAGAAAAAATACTAAAAACGAAAATGAGCAACTAAGCTAACTAAAGTTAGTAAACAACATATGCCTGTACATATATACATAAATACATAGATACTTTTTAGTAGATACTGTATCTAGTACGCGTACTAGCTGGAAATGTGAGTCAGGTTGCGCTCGATTTTTCTTCTGTTTTTCTTAGACTTTGTCATGGCTCTTTGGGGTGCTGTGCTGGGTTATACGAGTGAGCAATGTGGATGCCGTTTATTTAGCAATGTTTATTTAACTTTTTTCTTTTTTCTCAAAATATGCATAAATTTAAAACCGCTTTTGCTAGATGTAAAATTTTAAATATCGGTACAGATTTTATTACTACTTCTTGAATTTATCAAAGCATTGAATTCTAAAATATTTTGAAAGCATGAACAATTAGATATCTGAAAAGTATAAAAAGTTGACTTCTTCTCAGTGGCTGTGTCTGGAGGAAGTATTTCGTAAATGTGATGTACATATGTACAATATATTTTTCGATCACTTTGTTAAAAGTTTTACCTTTTGAATTGTTTTATCTAACGGTAATTGTTTGTTAGGTATGCAAGTTAGGAATGACTACTCCGGATATATTTAAAATTATAGAGCAACAAACATCGGAAGCTGTATGTGTAAGCCTTTGACGACCGCTTCTGTACCGCTAGGAAATTCGCGAATCCAACATCGGATTCATGTTCAGTCACCCCAAATAACTAAAGTAAACGGTTGCCACAATAATATTTATTTGACAAATTTAAGTGAAATATTCCAAATTGAATGGGACCTAAATGTCCCAATGGTCATCAACGATGCAAAATAAATGCGACTATTTACGCATTTATTACGAAGTCTTACTTCCGTTGACGACCATCGGGACATAGTCAATTTGGGTGGTTGCGCATGTGGTCCAAGTGGACTATCGATTTTTTTTGGAACGAGGAAGTGACGGAATGGAAAAAGTTAATTTTTTTCGACATAGTTGAGGATAATCGATTATATACTTTTTCCAGGAAAAATTAGAAGGTAAAAGGACCACCGATTTACCAGTAGTCGTCAAGGGTTAAATGTTGTAGAGTAAAATCTTCGTTGATCTTAATTCCATAAAAATATTACTAGCCGAAAAATTGGGAATTTCCATTTAATTAATTGAGAGCTGATATAAAAATTTCAGTAAGAAAAAGACTTCTGAACATGTTGAGTGGCATCAGGATTCATGAATAGTTACAACTACTTTGAGAGTAGCAAGTGAAAAGTTAAACAAAAACAGGTCAAAAACCTAAAAAAAAACAACAAAAAAAACAAAAAGTATATTTATTTCGGTGGAATCGAAGGTCTTTTACTATTCACTCGTAATTGTAAATCTGCAAATTCACAGTTGTGAGCCAGAATATCCATTTTAAATCAGTTATAGACGATGTTAAAAAAGTTCCTCACCACTAAAAGTGGTTTGGGAGTCGACAATTCATATTTATGTGAAGTAACTATCCACAGTAATATACCATATCCATTTTCAAATTGATCGATATACTACTAAAAAAAAAGTTTTTCTTACAAAAACCAGAGATATATTAACTTCGGTGAAATCGAAACTTTAATACCCTTCACACGAAGTTTCAAATAAAGAAAGAAATAATGTATTTTTAAAGTATAGGAACCTGAACGTGGGTGGTAAGTTTGTATGAGGGCTACATCTAAAAACACGCTCCTTGAAGTAAAGCGTCAAGGCCACGGTATCAAAATTGAAGTTGATATTAACGGCATTAAAAAGTTTTTCATACAAAATCCTAAAAGTAGCTGGTGGGTTTGTAAGCGGCCTGTAAGGGGGTTTGTAAGAATGTTTGTAAGTGAGTTTTTAAGAGGGCTATTAAAGGAGTATGATCCCTCTTAAAGAGGGGGATAGATAATACATCGTCTGGCTATAAGAAGCCACACTATTAACTTTTAAGTCGATTTGATTGCAATAAAACAGTATTTTTTCACAAAAAGTCTAAAGTGGGCGCATGGTTTGTACGGGTGCTAATCCAAAAGGTATATTAAAACGGGTACTTTATTTTACTACAATAAAACTTAGGCTAGGAGATGCCTTTCAGCTGAATATGCAAAAAATGTATCCTTAAAAATACACAACATATAGTCCATCTGTCCAGACAGACAGACTTACAGACAGACCGATCAAGGTCCTTCTCAGTACTACGCTCTAAAGCAGCAATTATTTTTACGATACGCACTGTGCGATGATTTTGCGGATGCGTATCATCATTTCGAGTATACGTGGTGCGAATAGTCCCTCAGATGGACGATTATGTTGTACGTAAAATGGACCTAGCGCACGGTAGTATTCCCGAACTGAAACCACAATGTTCGATATAAATTTGAACATTTTAAAGATAGCGTTGAGTTTTCTTCCAAGCGTCAATGGGACCATTAACTGGACGATACTTGACAATTACAACCATCGTCAGTAGCTCTTCATGCGTTCACGGTCATAAATGGTGAAGTCACACGTCTTTAAAAATAAGATCTGCTGACGACCAGGAAACTTGAATATCGCCTGACGGAGAGCTTCAATAACTTGAGCCTTGTACCGATCACTCTAACGAACGAACATTGTCGTCTGGCCGATGTCTACACGAGTAACTGGGCCTTGGGGTTTTCCAAAAACTTCACACATTCCATTTTGAAGCCTGTTAGCTCCGGCACAAGACAACATTTTATTATTGCGAATAATGTGGATTGGGTAAAGACGTGAAACTGATCCTTACCATTGTACTTCACTAAATATTTGTTACAGAAAATCAGAAATCTGCGATGCTAAATGAACCAGCAGCGGAAAATCTTCCACGTTAGCTGTTTCTCTTTCCAAATAAAAATTCGAATCTTCGTATCGGGAACACCGCCACAAAACAGTGACTTTGTATTTGGGTTATTTTTTGCAGTAACGATAGCATCTCGCTGGACGACGACCCATTGTAACCTTCCGTTCAGAGCTCTAAAACAAAAACGAAGCGTTATTCTTGCTATTCATGATAAAATGCCAAACTGAGCACAAAAGACAACTGCGTTGCCAGATCTGACAAAATTTTTCCTATCGAAAAATAGAACCTCTAAATATGAGCTAAATATAATTTATGGCAGGCTTTAATAAGAAAATTTCATTAAATAATTACGATACATTAGTTAAAATTAATTTTGAAAACAAAATTGCACTATTCCAAGAAATGACGTAGTAGCTCTTAAGCATATCAGAGGCATATCAGACTCTTATCGAGTCAATTACAATAATAATGTGTAACCTAAGCATATAAATCAATAAATTTGTATCAGCGCAATAATAAATCTTATCAAAACTTCCGGCTATAGAATATTTTTGAAATAACGAATTGGCCACGTCGTCTAATAGTCTGCCTTGACAACGAAACTAAAGACCTTGACGAAGTATTGTGTTTAGTTTATCATAAAAACGTTAAATAGTACAAACCACAAATTGTATTTCATATCTAAAGAAGCGTGAATCACACGAGATTTTTTCTCTTCGAGAACTTTCTATGCTGCAATGCACGTACGTACTTTCCTTTGTTTCAAGAAGTGTCTTGACTTTTAGCACACTTCTGTCTTCGGCATAGCATACATCATGCAGACCGAATTAGATCATTGCCATTGTATGGCTAAGATTTCATCAGTTTCTGATGAAATGCACACTGGGTAACAAATACTAACTACATTAAAGTGAAAAGCAGTTCAGTTGTGCAAATACTGATGTAGGTAGTTTGAGTGAGTCGTCAACTTGAGGTCGACCCTGAGTAGACGACAGACAAATTGTAGTAGTCATGCATATTGTATTAAGACGCCCTAGGCAACAGACGAATTCGAATTCGAATTCGAATTTTAGTTCGAGCGCGATAAGCACTCGTATGAGCGTCACACTTTAAATGCGGCGATCTGTTTATTCAGTGAGTCAGCTTGGCATAAAGTTAAAAGTTCAACTGAGGTAACACCGAATTTTATAGCCCTAACATTTGTTCTGTTAATAATTCAGATTACTTTTCCTTTTTGTGAATTACCAGCCTCAACTGGTGTTCAGCCTCAGTGTTACCAAAAATAAAAATTGCAAACATACATAAAAGACTATAAACATAAAATACAAAATTTATTAAAATATTTTGTAGCATTGTTTTTGTGCCGATGCAAAGAAATTATTTAGACAAAGGTCTGGGTCAATCAAATTAGTGCAAACATTTTTAGTGAAAATTGTTGTAGTGGGTTGTGCAACATTTTTATACCATTCGCCCAAAGTGTGAAATGGTATTATCAGTTTGTCTGAAAGTGTGTAACTCACTAAAGAAGGCATCGTAGACCCCATAAAGTATACATATTCTTGATCAGCACGACGAGACGAGTCCATGTTCATGTTCATGTCCGTCTGTCTGCGCCAACTTTTTGGGGTAGCTCCCATACAAACCCACCGCCCACTTTTTGTGTGAAAAAGTTTTTTATTGTAGTCAATATCAACTTAATAATTAATATGGTGACGGATGCCTGACATATATATTAATGGGTGGGACTTCCCTATTTGGGGAAGTTCCCATACAAACCTACTGCCCATTTTTTGACTTTTTGTATGAAAAACTTCCCCATACAAACTCACCGTGCAATTTTGTGGAAGTGTGCGAAGTTGCAAAAAATGCGGAACAATGATGATCTATGTACGTTTAAAGCAACAGCACGCTTCCGAATCAAAAGGTCAGGGTAGCCCCTATTTAAACACACACTTTTATGTTTTACAATACTATTTAAAGTTTCGTGTGAATGGTATTAGAGCTTCGGTTCAACCGAAGTTAACTTTTTTGCTTGTCTTTTTTTTGCACTTTTGCACTGTTACAAGACATTGTGAATATCTATACCTATATATGTCTGTATGTTACTTTCAATCTCAGAAAGTACTGCGGCGATTTTCAATTGGTTTACACAAATAGACAGACTGGTTCCCGAGAAAAGTTTCGGTATACCATAGGTATACAAAAGTATGTATAACCCTAAATTCGTATTATCTCAAAAACTATTGCTGGATATTGGGTTCATAAGTAAAAGGCACAAGTAGATAGATGAGTGGTACCTCAACCCCATAGTTGGTGAAATATAAGAGAAATACCAAAGAGAAGAGAAATACCAAAAGTTTTGCATCCCAATAACTATATTATACAGGGATATAGGACATATGTAAAGCACATCGAGAGAAATAAGATTCACTCGAAAAATAGGTGGTGCAACGCCCCCAAAATATCTTTTACATTTTGGTTCGTTATATCTCAGCAACAAATAAGATATTCTGAAAAAATTGGTTTGACACATATCTATATGATATATGACACACATCTATAGATGAGATTTGGTACGGCTTAAAAAATAAGATATACTGTAAAATATGGTACATCAGTATAAAAGCAAAAGTTGACGTAGCAATGCGCGTAGTGTTCGCTAGAATTAATTATATCTGAAACGAATAAGCTTAGTACATACAAGTATGTTTCGGATGTTCGTGTTGTATCTCATCTCGTGTTGTATACGTCAAAAAAGAAAAAAAATATGCTTGAAAATCGTCAGGGATTCGGTCTCGTTTAGATCGATGCACAATGTTTTGGGTATGAGATGAATATGACACGCGATTTGTGCCAAGATTGCTTAACTTCTAGCAGATATCTTCATCTTGTACGCAAGTATTTGACCAAAACCAACATTGATGAGATTCCGCAAGGTCCGTATTGATCAGAAAGCGTTGTGACCCGTTTGGGTAGAAAATAGAAAATTCACGAAGCGTTTCGAAGATTGGAAGAAGTGTTGGAAAATGTGTGTTTCATGTAATATGAAATACTTTGAAGAAGACAAAATAATTATCAAAGAATAATTAAAATGTACTTTTTGGTACTTTTTGATCAAAAATAGCAGAAGTTCTTCAGTAGCAACAGATGTTGAGTCGATAGACATGACCGTCTGTCCTTCTGTTTGAACGAATAGATCTCGACGAATAGATTGAGCTTTCAAGTTTGAATATTTATATTCAACTACTCACTTTTCAGATAAAGTGTATCAATTTATCGTGCCAACTCCACCATAAGAGGTAGCTTCTATGCAGATAAGCTCCCAATTTTTTTATGATTTAATTTTTAACTAAGCTTGAATACCAAATTTGGTATATCTTACATCAATCCAACTGAAATGTGGCACACACACACACACACACATACACACACACACACACATACACACACACACACACACACACACACATACACACACACACACAATATAAATAGTAACTGGGGATTTAGTAAGATCTCTCTTCCATTTCATGTACTTTACTACAAACTATATAACAAATTGATTATGCCGCATTTCAGTTCACTAATATCTGTAGGGGATATAAAAGAAAAGCAACAGTTTGAGGTGAATGTTGGGTAATTTTCCATTCGTCGATACTTTCTTCTGTTCTTTAGATCTTTTTTTTTTTTGATTCAATAGCTTTATGTATCTCGAATTCAACGATCGATGAAACTGGTGTTTATAAGTACATTGGGATCTTGTTCGGTAATTACAGCTTCGTGTTGTTGCTAAGTACTTCAATGACGATGACTCGACTTTTGGTTGGTACTCATTGTTGTCGTTGTTCTTGTTGTTGTAGTTGTTGGTGTTGCCAACGTGCCTAATGCGCGTCTGCAATCGATTTATACCGCGGCAACAACAATAATTGTAGTGACTAACAGCAGCATGTACACAAAGTGAGAAAGAGATAGAATGCTGCCGCTGCTACCCGGTTTCGTGCGGATTTTATAGCAACGTACTGGACTTTCAGTCGCGCTTCAATCAATTTCTTGTGTAATTACCTGTTGAACCTTCAGCAATTACTTTACACGTCAGTTTGTTGCCAAGTCAATTCGAGTTCGAACTGTTTGTCTATATTGAATGCTAAAAAGCAATTGAGGCAAATGCTAAGTCAATACTTTAAGTTGTTATTGCTATTGATGAGTAATAATCAATCATCATGCGATATTATTAAATGTATGGCATTTTATTTGTATTTGTATTTATAGATACAAATATTAATAGCTCAAAAAAATATATGTATGTATATAAAAAAAGAATCGTGAAGTCATTGAAGCGCAACGTAGCCAAAATAATAAAAAAATATAAAAAATATATATATATATATATATATATATATATATATATATATATATATATATATATATATATATATATATATATATATATATATATATATATATATATATATATTATATATATATATATATATATATATATATATATGTATATGTATATATAATCATTTCATGCATGCATCTATCTGTCCATCCGTTCATCCAATCATTCATCCATCTAACGATCGATCGATCTAATCGCATTTACTTCATTTGAAATGCACAACAAAGGCACGATAATCGCACAAACAATGACCAACGAGCAAAGTAACGAAAGAGGGCCTGCCTGCCTGCCTGACTGGCTGCCAGCCTTATAAACTACATATATGCATCTACGTATTGTATATACTACATATGTATATCTCCATATACATATCGTATACTCGTATACGTATACGTGTTTTTTGTGCTAGACCCACTTTGCTTTGCCTGAATCACTCCTCACTCAGCACCACCTTCTACAATGTTGGACGATGTGGTGAGTCGTTGTCGTCGTCATTGTCGTCAGTCAGTCTGCTGTGTTTAGTTCTTCGAAACTGAACTTTGTTCTGAAAACATCAAGAATACTTGTACACTTTGAAAAATTTTGTTAAATCACATTTCCTGCTTTGTTTAGATGCAAACCTTTTAAACTCATTGGTCATGGGCATTTTGGCTAGGGTTGAATATTGTCCAGAGTTTGTTATAAAATGATGTAAGATAATATCAATCATTGGGCTCCCGTAACAGAAGAAGTGTTCCATATAGAATTCGCGGGAATTATACCTGTTGAATATTAAACTGGAGAAAAATATTATTTTCGCTTCATTTTCATAACACAAAACTAACAACGTAGCAATCAAAATTGGTATATAAGGTATGGTCTTGTTTTCTCTTGTTGTTTTTTTTAGTAGACTTTCCAACGAGGGGGGTTACCCCTCCCCCAAGAGTAGTAGAGTTCCCCCCACAAGAAGGCGTTCTGTAAGCGCCCTTAGAAATATCCATATCCATATTATTGTTATATTAACTAGAATGCTTGACCAGCGGTTGGCACAATCGACTGCAATATATCGATAATTTTGTATATTATAGCGTTTATACATTGATTGTTATTGCTATCTCATCAAACACCAATCGTAACAACAACTAGAATTAATTACCAAAATAAATGCGCAGCACATACAAAGTAAATCAAGCAATGTTCCATCCTCTTCGCACTCGCAGAGTCTTATCAACTTGTAGCTAGCTGCTCGCATGCTACATTTGAGGGTGTTCGGATGTATTTTATGTAAAGACTACGAGGGCTGCTATTTATATTTCGGGAACTGGCAACACTAATGTCATTAGCTAAAATCTGGCAACACCATAATAAAGTTTGACATTTTTTGGCATAAACGTACTCACAAAGTTTTGATGTACAATTGCTATTTGTTTTGTTTACAGTGAGTTAAAAAGCAATTTGGCCAAAAAATGGAAATTTCAAGAGAAGGTTTTCGTTGGATTATTTTTCACAACTTTCGACGTGGATTATCTCAACAAGAATGTGTCAATGAACTCAGTTATTTGTATGGCGATAAAGCACCATCAAAAATCACCGACGAATTCCGTGAAGGTCGTCCAAAATCGATTGTTGTGCCCAAAAACATCGATGCCGTGCGTGAACTGATAATGCAAGATCGTCATGTGACATAGCGTGCGATAGAGGCATCCTTGCACATTAGTTCCACTTCAATACATTCGATTTTGCATGAACAGTTAGCTGCTCTCGTTGGATTCCCCATAATTTATCAATCGCTCAAAAAAAAAGGCTCGCGTCGATTGGTGTAAGAAGTAAAAAGTTCGACCGTGATGCTTCAAAAGACGTGTATAAAATCGTGACAGGTGATATATACGTATGGATATATGCGTATGAGCCGGAAACAAAACAGCAATCGACCGTGTGGGTATTCCAAGACGAGCCAAATCCAACAAAAGTTGTTCGTGCAAGAAGCACAGCGAAGCAAATGATCGCCTGTTTCTTCGGCCGAATGGGTCATGTGGCCACTGTTCCGCTTGAGCAACGTAGGATAGTCAATTCTGAGTGGTACACGACCATTTGTTTGCCGGAAGTCTTCGGAGAAATTCGTAAAACCAATCGCCAAAGACGAATCATTCTCCATCAGGACAATGCGAGCTCTCACACAACTCGTCAAACAAGTGCATTTTTGAGCAGTCAAAACATCGAATTAATGACTCATCCTGATTTGGCACCCAATGACTTCTTCTTGTTCCCGAGTATCAAAGGTAAACTGCGCGATCAACGATTTGCGAGCGCCGAAGAAGCAGTTGAAGCGTTTAAAAACCATGTTTTGGAGGAGTCTCAAGAGGAATGGAAAAACTGCAATGACAAATGGTTTGAACGAATGCAAAAGTGTATTGATCATCAAGGGGAATGTTTTGAAGAACAATAAAGCCAGTTTCATTGAAAATGTTTGTTATTATTTGCTATTCCCGAAATATATATAGTACCGCTCATGTATATGTTTTTTTCCTTGGGAGAGTGTCGATTATTTAAGCCTTTTTCGCACAATATATTCAACACCATGTAAAATTACCTTGAGCCAGCTAAAATTCATATATTCACACATTAAAGGTCGCCAAAAACAATTACAATTACATATTCAACCGCTTTTAATAAAATATAGACTACTCACCTTTGCAAATGTATACCGGGCAAAGAAGTCTCATTTTGTTCCCTTTTGTTATGTAATGAGTAACGAGCGGACCAGGCAGAACGAGCAGAACATAATTCGAGGACGCTAAATTTAATGACGCGTTCAATGATTTTCAACGTTAGCTTCCTTTTTCTAGATATTTGCGTTACAGAATTATATATTAAAATGGTTTCTATCCATAACTTCTTCGTGTTAAAAGACATACCTTTACCTTTCTAACAAGACCAATGTCTAAGCAATCCGTTTAGTTGTTCGAGAAACAGTTCAGAACTATAGTTGTTAAAATTTTTTAAAAATATTATTGCACATTTTTTGGAAGTCTGCCAAAATTATTGAATACAACTTGAAATACCCGGCATTGCTCGGGTCTTAAGAAATATTACGTTTTTTAAATTTATTCACTAATTTGCGCAGAGGTGAGTTAAATCTAAATTTTGTATGTTATATTGATAGTTATAAGAGTCCCAATAACATATATGGAGTTACTCATACGCTGTGTATATGGTGTATTTTAAAAACAGGAAAAAACTGATTTTTTGAAAAGTCATAACTTTGAAACCAGTCCATAAATTTTGTTCGTATGCATCTGACTTTCTTCATAAATTTTAGGTCTTCCAGTAAAAAAACACAAAACTGAACAAACTTTAACAAATTCTATTATTTATCCTATTTTAAAATTAATTTATTATTCTTACTTTGGTTTAAGAAAGAACCTATATTATTTATGTATTTTAGCTCGCTTTCAAATTGTTTGATACCTTAATCGTTTTTGAGAACAAAATAGAAGAAATCAATGTAGGAGAAAATAGTTTTATGTTTTTGTAAAAGTTTTAGTGTCATTAGATTTAGATCATTTTTTCCAACCTATATTCTAGTTTTGAAGTTCACGACTATTATGCAGCCTATAAAACGTATTGCCTAGTTCGACCACTCAATTAATGTATTTCAAAGATATTAGTTTTAGAGTTGCCAACTTGACTTCACAATTTCGATAGCAAAACAAGAATGTGTTCCTCCATCAACTCCCTGACCACATGCTTCTCTTCTGCCGTGGAGTTTCGCGCTCGCTTCTTCTACTTTATACTTTTTATGCGTTTACTTTTGCGCAAATGCATGGACTGTCCACCTGTTCAGCAGCTATTGGGACTCATTCGACATATAAAACAAAAGGTAACCGATAACAGGCCAATTAATCGATTTATACTGCAGGACTATTTCGAATTTGATCTACTAAATAATTTTCCAGTAATACTCGTATCATATCTAGGAAATACTTATTTTCTAATATATATCGTAAAAATATAATAATATAAGTCATAAAAATATCCCTTAGGCTTCTAAATTAAGTTGCTATAGTTTTTTAAGCAATTATTTCTCTGAGTGTACAAAAACAAAGAACTTTTGTTGAAAGGCATTTGCGAGTATAGACTAAATAAAAACCGCACATGCTCGTAATTGCCATAGTGCTTGAATATTTGCCTAATGTATTGTACCCTATACTCGTAAATACACTACAAACTTCAATTCTTACTCTTCACTGTCGTTATTTCATCTAGACATGTATGTAGGTACTAGTATAAAGCAGTCCAGTCTATTCTAGGCTGACGTAAGCGCCAAAGGCGGCAAAAATAAAACGCTCGGCATTGTAATGAGTGATTTCATTACTGCCACGTTACACGCTACCCTACCAAAGAGTCCAACCATGAATGGCATATACTATGGTAGGCCTACCATACTATACATGTCAACTGATGGGCTATATTTATTTTGTATGAATATGTTTGTATTAAGTTTGTGCGAGTGAGTATGTGCCATAATTACAGCCTGTTTGTATTTATTACAGCCCGGTGGCACATCCCGACTACGGTCTGACCCAACCGACTGCCACACACACGCAATACTTTTTAATGGGTGCTACTTGGTTTGTAGTTAGATACGAGTTTTATATTGTATGTTTATGCTGATTTAATGTGAAGTAGAACGTGTTATAACGAAAATATGATGACACTGATGACGACGAAGACGTTGGTGATCTTGTTGAAAACACTAATGGACACATTGGACACTTTGTCAATGCGACAAGAAGCACAGATTCGCAGACACTTTTAGGGTGTTACAAAAACCGGAAGAGTTTGTAAATATTGCAGTTATTTGGTAGATGTTGAAGTTAACATCGGAAATTGTTTCATACTATAATAAGATAAATGAATATACACTATGAGCAAAAGATACATGCATAAGATAGTAAATCGGTTGAGATACATATCGCACTTGTGACATTATATATAGGGATATTTTGTATATGAGTATTCTTTCGAAACATATTTATATGAATCTACAGGTTAATTAATGCTACAAAAAAAAATTATACAAAAAATATTCTTCAATTCTTCTAAAAAAAAAACCTCCCGCAGGAAAGGCGGGAGGTTTACATTACTATAATTTTCTAGTTTATTTGTAGTTGATTCCTCTTGGTTCACTAGAAATGAGAAAATTTCAAATTGTATCAGTTTAAATCGCAAGTTGTACAAAAAAAAAAAGGCATTCTAAACATTGGTTTTGAAATTCAAAGAGGGATCGACATATTAATCAATCGTAGAACAAACCATTTTGCTTGCTCAATGTGTTACAAACTGATACTACAAGCAGAGTGAAAGCTTTCGTAAAGTTCGAACAATATAAACACTCCTTATGAGCATACTATTTGCAAGAAAAGTATACCTAAAATTTAGTATAAAGACGATAATTTCAGAATATAAATAAATGTCATACACACAAAAGATCGCCTAGAAAGAAATATCACAAACTAAATCTCGACAAACATAAAAAAAATAAATGTATAAATAAATAATAGAACAAAATAAATTAAAAATAATATAGCATGTTGCTGGACTTCACCCGGCAATTGCTTTAACTGATTGCGAATTATAAAATTTTGACGTTAAAACAACGATGCCAAGCCACAACCATACGATCGAACAAATGCATGTCGAAGTCGACTGCTTAATGCTGAGCATTGTTGCCAACGCCTCTTCACAAAAAAGAGATGGTTCAGCCCAAACAGCACATTCAAAAATTCGAATTAGTTACGCTGCATTGGTGTTGTATTTTGGCATACTGTACAAACTGTACAAACTGTACAGCGCGGATTTGAAATCTGAAGAAGGCGTATTCCACGGTAGTTCGGGTTTACAGCGGAGTGGTCTCCTGTCTTGAAGATAATACTTTTATTTTCATAGGCTCCTTTATATTGAATTTCGAGTTTTAGTACGTAAGTACATACACGGTTAATCTAAAAATAACCGAACTTTTTAGTTATAAAATAAAACAAGCATTGTATTATGTTTCAAAACTAATCAAAACTAATATTTATTCAATATATTCAGTGCGATACATTTAACTCAATACAACGTTTGCATCGCTCATACAATTTATATATAGACTTTTTAAATTCGCTTTTAGGGATGTTCTTTAGCACCTGTTTCATAGCTACATGCCTACTGGCTGGAATGTCATTGTAAGAAGCTCCTTTCATTGCAGTTTTCTTTTTTTGGAAGAGCAAATATGACGATGAGACAAATTTGTTTTTTCATCAAAAATTAATTGACTTCTTTGGTCTTGTGAGGTGGTGCATTATCATGCAATAAAAACAGCTGGTTTCCTTTGGAATATTCGGGCCTAAAACGTAGAAGTCTCAACTACAAACGCGATGTAAAAATTGTAAATAATATTCTCCATTGACAGTTTGATCTACTGCAATAATTTCTTTGTGAACAATACCCTTGGAATCATAGAAAGTTATCAACATTGTCTTGATTCTTAACTTCTGAAAACGCAATTTTTTAGGTTTTAACTCGTCTTTTGACTTCCATTCTGCAGAGTATTCTTAGTTTCAGGATCATGTTTCATCACCAGCTATGATCGAATCAAGAAATTCTGTTTCGTTTTTAGCTGTCTTTTGTCTTTGCAATGCTCTACTCGAGCGATTTTTATACCATTCACAAGTAGTGTGAAATGGTATTATTAGTTTGTCTGAAAGTTTGTAACGCATTAAAGGAGGTATCGTAAACTCCACAAAGTATATATATATATATACTTGATCAGCTCGACGAGACGAATCGATCTAGCCATGTCCGTCTGTATGTATGTTGTTGCGCATTTTTTGGGGACCAATTTTTACGCTATCCAGAAGAAAATTTGCACACATACTTCTAATTATTGCATTTTAATAGAGTGTCAAGATTGACCCGCCACGCCCACTTTTTGGGGTAGCCCCCATACAAACCCACCACCCACTTTTGACTTTTTGTATGAAATATATTTTTATTGTAGTCAATATGAACTTAATAATTGATATGGTAACTTTTAGTAGATGGATGCTTGACATATAAATTAATGTGTGGGACCCGCCCACTATTTGGGGTAGCTCCCATACAAACTTACGGCCCACTACTGACTTTTTGTATGAAAACTTCTTTATTAAACATAATATTAGTTTGAAATGCGATGTGGTGCCTTTTTATCATCAGCCGCTTACATACATAGACTAATGGGCGATGTCCGCCTACTTTTTGAGGTAGCCCCCATAAAAACCCCTCATGCAATTTTGTGTTTTTTATGAAAAAATTCTTCATTGAAATCAATATTACCTTGAAATTTGATTTGGTGGATTTGGATTTTAGTGCACAACCGCTTCATATACATATACAAATGGGCGTGTCCCTCCCACTTAGTCCCCCTAGTCCCAAATAAACTCACAGCTGACTTTTATGCATTTGTATGAAAAACGTCAATACCAACTTTAAATTCGATATGGTGGCATCTTATACATCTACTAGTGCACGTCTACTAGTGGACGTGTACCACCCACTTTCTGGGGTAACCCCTATTTAAACCCCCACTTTTATATTTTTCAATACTATTTAAAATTTTTTCCATTATGTTTTTTACTACAAAAACTGCTGCTATTAAAACTTGTGTCATTTTGTAACTTGTCAAAAGGTTAGCATGAACTTAGCTGCTTTCCAATGAAGAACAATGTGCAACACTGCCAACATGTAATAGATGGCGCTACTTGTTCTATGATTTAAATTAAAAATTTGGTTTTTTTTAGATCATACCTTGTATGTATGTTTTAAGTGGTAACTCAATAAATAAGAAAGTTAAACCGACAAAATTCAACAAGTGGATGATGAATGGTATGGGGGGATATTCCTAAAAAAGGGCAGAATACAGCATTTTATATATGTACTATTTGGGAAGCGTCAGAGCCTTCAAGTTTTGAAACTTACACAAAAAAAAAGAACATTCTAAACATAGGTTTGAATTTCTTTGCAAGAAAAAAGAAAACCTGAGCAAATCAATTTTACTCTCTCAGCTAGTACACTAATTTTTTCGTACCAACAGTAAATGGGAATAGCAATGAGTTCTGAGGTAGTTAAGACCATAATACTTTTCAGCGACTTTCGCATTTGTCATAGTTCGATACCAGTTTCCTCCACCAAAGAACATTTTTATAAACCGCGTAAGTATAAGAAAATTCAATTGGAATTGTCTAAAAATAGATTAACAAAAAAACAAAACAAAAAATTGATTTGGTTCAATCGTATTTTTACTTATAATCAAGGCCAATAGATATTACAGTTGAGCGATTGAGCGATGATTTTCAGTCGCCGTGATTGAATCACAGACACAGGTTTCACGGAGAATTGCCTTAGTCCTTACAAGTTGTAGTGAATATATGGCACTTGATCAATTCTGGAAAGACGACTATGTGAAAAAAATAGGTCATCTAGTAAATTTTTTGAAATAGGAAATGAAATCAGCAATAGTTTGCACTGAAATAAATCCAAAACAGATGATTTCCTGAAATACCATCTTCCCGCCTCAATTCCAAAGATTTTGTTAAGGAGTACTTCTTCTGTTACGGGAGCCTAATGCGTGAGACTAGAAGAAACACTCTCCTCTGGTTTTTTATGCCTCTCCAGAAAATGGCACAAAAATGAAGATATTCCAGAAACTGATGGCAGTTTCCTGAAGTATGGAATTAGTCACAAAAAATTGTAATGATGATATGCCACTTGGTCAATCCCGGGAAGGATTTTGTGGGATATACATGTTCCATAGTTGGCACTAGAATATATATACAAATCAGGTGACTACCTAAAATACCCTGTTCCCGCCTCAATTTGCATGATTTTTGTAAGGAGCCTATATACTGTTGCGGAAGTCCAATGATTCCGACTATCTCCCACCTCCCACCACCAACACTTTGGAATGGTTTTTCTACCATTTTAGGCGAATCCTCTCCAGAAAATGACATTTATATACACCTTTATTCATTTAATCATTGTTAAACATAAAGTTATATTAAAGTTAGTTATATTTGAGGATAAATTAGTTTCGTGTTAATATAATAAATAGATAAAATAGGTTTCTTTTTTTTATTTTTTTTTTTATTTTTTGCTTTTCATTTTTACAACGATCGCAGTAGCAGTTCAAAATCACGGTGATTTGAAAGTGGCAGTCACGATACTATATTCACTGACTAGCTCATCTCTAGTAGATATATTAAATTTAAGAATTCCAGTTCTTTTCTTTAATGAAGAATTTATACTTGGATTAAGAAATCATACTTTTGCTACCGCTATGGATCATTTCAAGTACGGAAATTTTGGATTTTTTTCTATATCAGTGTGGGTACTTTTAAGGAAAAAATGGAACTTCGACCACTGGAAGAACTGTAGTGCTTAAAGTAGTACAAATTACTTGAATATAATAGTGTTTCTATTCAAGTGAGCGGTGTTGTATAGAAAAATTGATTGAAAGAAAAAATTATGTTTACTTATTGAGACACAAAGGGCGAGGTAATTTAATCAAATTACGTACATACAATATCTATATTATTTTAACTGCGCTTTCTGCTTTGTATAAGCTTCTTTAACTCAGTGTTTTAAAAAAACGGGTATTTGCTTTTTTGAATGGTATAAAAGATGTCTCCAAAATTGAAAAATCATCTTCATGAAAGCAGTGTTTGGAGAACCAAACATTATACCATGCGCATGCATATAAATCTGCATATTGGAAACTCTGCTTGGTATTTCGGCACAAGTATAAAGGACAAAATGGCAAGTGCAAGTTCGGCGGCAGAGATTTGGTGTTTATGTTAGAAAACTCATCAAAAGTGAAACCTTAAATGATGTGCCAAGTTACAACAAAATTGTGCAACAGTTCCAAAACCAAGTTATATCAAATATTTGGAGAAGACTGATTATGATATTATGGAAACCAAATGTTTTGTTTTGTACCATAAACTACTTTTAAACTAGTTACGAATTTTAAGGACTGGACTTTAATGGACATTACGCAGAACATCTCATTTAAAAATTAAGTTAAACTGTTGATATTTCTCAATATTACTCTCAGAAGCTGATCGTGTAGAGCCATGTGTAATGATTTAAAAAAAGAAAAAATAATTTAGAAAGTCGTATCCCTAATGTACACATCTATCAATTGACGTATTGCTGCACACTTTTAAATGATACTCAAGTAATTGCAAATTTTTTCAAATGTAATTTAAATTTAAAAATAATAACGAATTCTAAGAAATCCTCATAATATAAACGCCAAGAATTCCCCACCACTGCACATGCACTCTTCGATGGCCTCGGAAGACGAAAAACTTTTTGTTTCGTTACAATTCATTTCATTTCGTCTGCTGAAAAACGAAATTTTGCGTTGTAAAAATTGTATAAAAATAAACCAAAAAAAAAAAAAGAAAAAAAAGATCATAAAAACATAAAATGCAAACTTTGCGAGCCAAAGGTAAAGGTAAAGGAAAATTAAAGGATACAGATACACTTATCACACACAAGAACAACGCAGCGAAATATAAAATCATCTTTATAATTTATAGACAAAAATAAATTCGGAAATAAAATAAAAAAAATGTACTCTTCCTCTTTATTTTTTCTTGTTTTTTTTTTCTGCTTTTCACGATAATTTTTGTAAAGGAAAACGCAAACTATAAACAACAAAAAATTTTTGATTTTATTTTCTGAGTTTTTTGCTTGTACTGTGGAACGAAATTTAAAAAATAAGGTCGAAAATCAATGAAAATTATTTGTTAGTTGTAGTGTTCTTTTTCGAAGATGATACGATATTTTGTATGGGCGATATTTTTAATATCGATATTTCATGATATTGTTGTTTGATTACCTTCAATATGTTCGAAAATATCATTTTGAAATGATTACCTGTAAAAAGTTTAATTTCTCAATTTGTGCATTGCACACTGGTCCCAATGCCAAAAATTTTGGCAGAAATTTTGTTTTTTTTTTTTTGTTTTGAAGAGTTATGCAAAAGCAATATTTTATTCCAATAGAGTATTATTTGGGGCAGTTGAAAATCGTTGTGGTAGAATTGATTTTGAAGCCCGGCGAATGTACGCAGTCCTCGAAGTCAGCTGATCGTCTACAGCAGACTTTGACTTTGTTCGTTTCGCAAATAAAAGCACATTTGAAATCATTATATCTTAAGACTTACTTCGAATATTTAAGTAAATCAAAATGGAAAACAAATGTGGAGGTATGTAGAATATAATTGATGCAACGCAATACTTGTTTTGTGTAATTTGTCTTTGTTTACATGTGTGTTTTTTTTTTTCTTTTTTTTTTTGTAAAGTTCTGTTTTTAGCAATTGTAACCTTAAACTTGTTGAGTTCCGTGGAATAAAAGTATGTTGGATTGACGTGGATTGTCTATAATGCAATGGTATTAATCTTTTTTGCCCGTTGTTGCCCATTTTTCTAAAAATCGACTTTGTTCAGACAACATAGACTTGAGTCATGCAGAAATGCTGGAGTTTTGGCTTGCAAATGATCTCCAAACCGTAAGCCTTGCTAATTTTGTGCTGCAGCAAAGTCGCAGCAAGTTAAAACAAAACATGGAGCAGTCGATAAAGAAGCCAATTAAGAACTTTGTTTTCTATGTTAATGTTTGTTTAAACAAATGCAATCGAATGGTTTCAAGGTCTAAAACGTAGCATCACGTTTGCAAATAACGGGTGTTTTTTTTTAATAGATGTGTGTTTTTCAAGAAGAACTAAAATGCATATAATTTAATGCTGTGGCCAAAAATTTAGCTTTATTATAAAGATAAGGGTTTGGCATTATATTTTAAAAATGATTTCGGGCAAGTGGGCTGGAATTTATGGCTCGCAGCTGGCTCGAATAAATTCCAGCCTAGAGGCCCAATTTTCGACCACTTTTTGCAGCAATTGGGGCCGTATGTCAGCAATAACGCGTCGAATATTCTCTTCCAAGGCGTCAATCGTCTCGGGCTCATCTGCGTAGTAGACAAGCGACTTCACATAACCCCACAAAAAATAGTCCAGCGGTGTTAAATCGCACGATCTTGGAGGCCACGCCACAGGTCCACGTCGCCGGATAATGCGCTCACCAAAAGTTTCCTTCAATAAATTGATTATTTCGTTGGCTGTATGGCATGTAGCGCCATCTTGTTGGAACCAAAGGTCGTCCGAATCAACATTCTCCAATCCAGGCACGAAAAAGTCATTAATCATGGCTCTTTAGCTTTCCCCATTAACTCTAACATTATGGCCGGCTTCATTTTTGAAGAAATATGGACCAATGATTCCCTCTGCCCATAGAGCACATCAAGCATTGACTTTTTGAGAATACAACGGCGTCTCAACAATGACTTGTGGATTATCATTACTCCACATGCGACAATTTTGTTTATGAACGTAGCCATCCAACAAAAAGTGAGCTTCATCGCTGAACAAAATTTTCTTGTGATAATCGGGTTCGGTGGCCATCTCCCTTTGGTAATAAATATGCACGATTTGCAAACGTTGTTCCGAAGTAAGTCTTTTCATTATGAAATGGTAAAACAAACTGAACATATGAACACATGAAACAGCTGCCAAAAAAACAGCTGCCGAAAACAGTATTGCCAGATTGAAAACCACACGTCTAAAAAAATTTACAATTTCAACGAGGTGATTTTGCTGAAGAATACCCTATAAGGGTTGGACGCTTACGATTATGCTATGATGAAGTGAGTTCTCGCTTAAAGCGCAGATTAGCTGCCGAAGTTTCAGCACACCATGGTAATAATACAAATCTTCTTGTCCATGCAGCAGCGGTGGCTGCAAAGAAAACGCATTTGAAAAACGTGGAAGAAGAAAAAAGAAGGCTGAGCCTGTACTCTTTACTGCAGAAGATGCCTTATATATTTTTAATTGAAAACAGCTTGACAAAAAAACCGGAATTGTGATATTTACCCGAGCTACAACAAATTTATTGCTGCAAAAGAGAAATGTAGACCTAAAGGAATATCTATCACCGAGTCGAGCGCATAATGTTGTTTCAAAATGAGGTGATTAGTGTATAAACATATATTTCCGAGTTGATATTAATTGCCAGTTATGGATTTGACGTTTCGATTGGCCAAAGCCTCTAAAAACAAAATTTCGAATGGGATGCATCAGACACATTGGATCAGTCTTTGTTTGTAACAACCCTAAACCCACTAAATTTAGTGGATTCAACAGGTCGAGTTGTTTGGATGAACCGCTCTCTGTCTCAGTCTATTCGATCTTGCAAATTCAACTCAATCGTGCCCAATCTGTGGAGCTAAGCCTTTGCAATTTATGACAGTCGCTGTTCTGCAATCGTACAATTTTATACCAAAAAACTACCAAGCGCTCGAATACGGAGTAAGTTCTCTACTGGATTGGTATCAATAAATGGCAAGTATGTGCCGCTCAAGATAAAGAAAAAATGGCTGCACGGAAAACGGAAGTTCAAGGCAAATTATGGGTGGAGCTTCTGCACTTCATGTCGATAAAACTAAGGCAAATGGAAGCGACAGCTCTACTGATGGAAGCACAGCAAGTAGGGCATTTTTGAACACCGACACATTTGCGTCAATACTTGGTTTTGACCAGGAGGTTTTAAGGAACTTATATAAAAACTGCCTCTTTATACATGGAAAAATATCCATGGTACCCAATGTCAGCTATGGTACATAAAGCACTAGTTCATGCGGCCCAGATTATAGCTGAATGCTCCCTTAAACTTTTCTGCCTAGGTGATAGAAGATAGACGTTCGCATGCAAGACAAAATAGTCGTCTCAATAATATGACAGACGTTTTTTTTAGAGCACTAGATTCATCGGATCCTCTGGTTTCCAGCTTTTTCTTAAAATAAAGACTACTGCAAAATAAAAAAAAAAAACAAGAAAAAACGTTAACTTCGGTTGTAAAACATAAAAGTGGGGGTTTAAATAGGGGCTACTCCAAAAAGTGGGTGGTACACGCCCACTAGTAGATGTGTATGAACCGATGTAGTAGATGTATAAGATGCCGCCATATCGAGTTTCAAGTTGATATTGACGCTTTCCATACAAATGCATAAAAGTGAACTGTGGGTTTGTATGGGGGCTACCTCAAAAAGTAGGCGGTCCACGCCCAATTGTCTATGTATGTTAAGCGGCTGCCTCTTAAAAGCACCATATCGCATTTCAACCTAATATTGACTTTAATAAAAAAAGTTTTTCTTACAAAAAGTCAAATGCTGACCATAGGTTGACCATCGTTGGAGCTTCCCCAAATAGTGGGCAGGCCACGCACGTTAGTCTATGTATATGAAGCGGCTGACCATAAAAAGGCACCACATTGGATTTCATAATATTGACTTTCATAAAGAAGTTTTCTTACAAAAAATCAAAAGTGGGCAATAGGTTTACATGGAAGCTACCCCAAATAGTGGGCAGGAACTACCCATTAATGTATATGTCAAGCATTCGTCCGCTAAAAGTTACCATATCAATTATTAAGTTGATATTGACTACAATAAAAATGTTTTTCATACAAAAAGTCAAAAGTGGGCGGTGAGTTTGTATGCGAGCTACCCCAAAAAGTGGGCGTAGCGGGGTCAATCTTGACAAGCTCCAATATTTTCCAATGAAATATTGTTCAAATTAGTGAAGAAGTGCAGAACAATCCGGACAAGACTTATCGTTGAAACTGAATTTCTAGCTGGCCAATAAAATCTCTCACTGGCCTCAAAACTAGTCACAATATTACAAATCTACAAACGTACAAAGCTTACTTGGTCTAAATAAGACGCGGCGAGAACTACGGAGTGTCATCAGAACTGAAATTTCTAGACTAACCATAGTTAACAGTTAACAGAAACACTAGTAAACAAATTAGTTCAGTGAATTTTGTCTATAGTTGTCCAGCCCTTGCACGAACGATGATTGCAATTTTGAATAAATATGGGTAGCAGTCCCATTCGGAACTATCTCATGTGGACTGTTAAAGCTTTCTTCATCTTATTACCAGCTCAGTTTGACTATAACAGAATGTTCTAGTTAGCCAGCGAGTTTATAGCCTAATCTAAGTATTGATATTTCGTAAAAGAGAAATCGATATCTCTTCGATTCGATTCGATTCGATCGAATTTTTATATCCATTTTATGATCTAGAACGTCTATACCTTATATTAACACTATTGTCATAAGTAATAAAAACTGAATGGTTTATTTGATATATAATTTTGCTTTGTTTTTCATAATTCTTGTCCATGGTGCAACAGTCGCTTGATCTGTTGCTGTTAATGCTGCTACTGCTTACTTGTAAAATGTATCTCAAATAAGCTAAGAAGCCGGATGGCGTATTGGGGAAAATCATCGAAGTGCAGCCAAATCTTTTGATCTTTCGCTTGGCTTGTCATTTTGTTTATGTTTGTTGTTGTTGCTGTTGTTGTTGTTGTTATTTTTCTTTCTTTTTTAGTTTTTAGTTTTTAGTTTTTATGTGATTTTATTCTTTTCCCAGCATTTTTTCAACACTGTAACTTTTATAGCACTTTATAGATACAATATATAGATAGATAGATAGATAGATAGATAGATAGATAGATAGATAGATAGATAGATAGATAGATAGATAGATAGATAGATAGATAGATAGATAGATAGATAGATAGATAGATAGATAGATAGATAGATAGATAGATAGATAGATAGATAGATAGATAAAAAGATACATTTTGAGTTGTCAACCACACACTAAGCAGAGAGTGTAAAAAAATAATAACAACAACAACAACAAAGCAAAAAAGAAAAACAAAAAACTCAAATGCAAAGAAAAGAAGAAGAAATCCACGAGTTGGCAAACAAAATCACAACAAAATAAATTTTCGCATCTACGCCATGAAAAATCCAAATAGTAGCGCTGCAAAATCGCAAAAGAAAAGCGAGTAAAATGCATTACACTGTTTACAATTTCTTGGCCACATTTTTCTTCTTTCTTTTTAGTTTTTAGTTTTTTTCTTACTTTTTTGTTTTTAACTGCAAAATAATGAATTCGTTTTGTTTAACGTTTTTGTTTTTTTGTTGTTTTTTGTTTCTCTTTTCATTCCTCTAAATCGCATTTGACGCAATTTCTGCACTCAAAATTGGCAACTTTCATTTCAAATTGCATCAGATCGATCATTAAATTTGTTTATTCATTTTCTTGTCATAGTCGCCAGCGATGTCGATTTTTCTACGATTTTCTCATGCGATCGTTTGTCCGTATTTTCGTCCGTCCGTCCGTCCATCCGTCCGTATGTCCATCCGTCCGTATGTCCGTCTGTCAGTTTTGTATCTATCTGTCTATCTATCTAGTCTGTGAATGATTGCATTTGCATCTGATATGTGTACGTGCAATTTACAATATAGTTTTTGTTCATTATTATTATTTATTCTCTCCTCTGACAACAACTGCCACTGCCATTTGATTTCGCTGAGCGTATCTCATCGTAATGTATCTGCTCGCAACGCTTCGCTTCGCGCTTCTACATTGGTTCAATGGGTTAATTGATTTCTGTGTTAATTATTTTCAATTACATTTTGACTTGCAGTATTTTTTTTTTCTATTTCTTTTTCCTTTTGCGAGCTTTGCGAGCCAATTCCGTCAAACTTGTCAATGTTGATGATTTGCAGATTTAATTTTATATTTATTAATTTTTTTAGTGGAATTAATTGGTAAGAGCTTTAATTGTTAGTTGAATAAATGTATATAGCAACAAGGTTTTCATCGTTTTTTTTTTTGTTTGTTTGTTTTTTTTTCGAATACATAGGCTGTTCACACTTAGTCTATCAACAGCACAATTGATGAGAAATAATACAAGTTGTAGACAACAACAAAAGGTTCTATTGAAAGTAATATTTGCTTACAAATTTCCTCTTACAAAATTACTTTTTTAAACACTTAAAATTTTAAATAAAATCGACAAGGCTGTATGTACTCGTATTAGAGCTCTGCACGAATGCAGTTGAATGAATGTATTAATTAATTCATTTAAAATCAAAAAATGGAAATGAATATGTTCCTCATTTATAATGAATGATTGTGTGTGCATGCAATATAGAAACTTTAAAGTCGTTTACTACAAATCATTATCAATTCGTTGAAATCAAATTTTAAATGCTGTTGAATTATTTTGCTAGTGAGTCAAAAAAATGCACATACGAGAGGTACTATTTATATTTCGGGAATAGCATATAATAACAAACATTTTTCAATGAAAATGGCTTTATTGTTCTTCAAAACATTCCCCTTGATGATCAATAACAACACTTTTGCATTCGTTCAAACCATTTGTCATAGCAGTTTTTCCATTGGTCTAGAGACACCTCCAAAACATGGTTTTTGAACGCTTCAACTGCTTCTTCGGCGCTCGTAAATCGTTGACCACGCAGTTTACCTTTGATACTCGGGCACAAGAAGAAGTCATTGGGTGCCAAATCAGTACTATACGGAGGATGAGTTATTAATTCGATGTTTTGACTGCTCAAAAATGCACTTGTTTGACGAGATGTGTGAGAGCTCGCATTGTCATGATGGAGACTGATTCGTCTTTGGCGGTTGGTTCTACGAATTTCTCCGCAGACTTCCGGCAAACAAATAGTCGTGCACCACTCAGAATTAGTCGTCGTACGTTGCTCAAGCGGAACAGTGGCCACATGACCCGTTCGGCCGAAGAAACAGGCAATCATATGCTTCGCTGTGCATCTCCCACGAACAACTTTTGTTGGATTTGGGTCGTTTTGGAATACCCACACGGTGGATTGCGGTTTTGTTTCCGGCTCATACGCATATATCCATGATTCGTCACCTTTCACGATTTTATACACGTCTTTTGAAGCACCACGGTCGAACTTTTTAAACATTTCCCTACACCAATCGACGCGAGCCTTTTTTTGAGCGATTGATAAATTATGGGGTATCCAACGAGTGCAGCTAAGTGTTCATGCAAAATCGAATGTATTGAAGTGGAACTAATGTGCAAGGATGCCTCTATCTCACGATATGTCACATGACGATCTTGCATTATAAGTTCACGCACTGCATCGATGTTTTTGGGCACAACAACCGATTTTGGACGACCCTCACGGAATTCGTCGGCGAACGAACTACGACCACGATTGAATTCACTATACCAGCGATATACTGTGGTTTTTGATGGTGCTTTATCGCCATACAAATAACTGAGTTCATTGACACATTCTTGTTGAGACAATCCACGTCGAAAGTTGTGAAAAATAATCCAACGAAAACCTTCTCTTGAAATTTCCATTTTTGGCCAAATTGCTTTTCTTAACTCACTGTAAGCAAAACAAATAGCAATTGTACATCAAAACTTTGTGAGTACGTTTATGCCAAAAAATGTCAAACTTTATTATGGTGTTGCCAGATTTTAGCTTTTGACATTAGTGTTGCCAGTGTTCCCGAAATATAAATAGCAGCCCTCGTAGTTTATATCTATAAAAATAGTTTACCGTTGGACATTATATTAGTTTGGTTTAAAACGTGAATGTAAGAACTATCTAATGTGGTTGTTCCTTCAGGGTCATCATGCATGTTATTGTTCATAGCTAAGTGATCAAAATCCAAAAATTTCAAACTTTTTACTTTGTTTAGAATTTTAGCAGCCCATATTTCTTGAGCCACTTTACCGATTGCTTCCATCTTGGTCTTGTTCGAAATGTAGAAATCTAACTTTCAGTTTTCATTTTAATGTCAAATCTTTCAACAGGTAGGAGTTATATGTAGGTAAAAACTCTTAGATTATATTTGAAATACGTTGAACGCCATAAGCGTAGTTGGCATATGTTTATCCTTCTAGTCCAATAGTTGTTTGAAAAAACTTTGAATAGTTTTCCAAGGTGCGCTTATCGGTCCTCCAATTAATAGAGCAACAATGAGCGACATAATATTATCAAACACACCAAGTCAGTTTATATCTCAAACCAAAACGCAAATTGTCTGAATGAATTTTGCAACAGTAAGATTTGAGGATTTATGCATAATTTTATCCGTATCAATTCTTAAGTTCATATTGACTGCAATGAAAAAGTTTTTCATACAAAAACTATTTGGATACAATAAAAATAAGTCTGGGTGCCGGGTTAGAGCTGGATATCTTAAAAATTTATCACCAAAAAAATTGCAACAACTACCAGACAGACGGACAATGGCTACTTTATGCGATCTATGATGTCTCCTTTAATGCGTTACAAACTTTAAGAGAAACTGATAATTCACACGAATATGTATTTTCGAATCCGAATAATGTACAATCGAATATGCACAAAAGTTTATAATTCGCAAACAGTTTATGCATGCAGTATATTGAGTAACACGGGTTTCAAACAGTTTTAAATACGATTATGTATTGTATATGTGCCAAAAGCGATTGTGTAAGTATTAATCAGATTATTTGGATAACTTTTGTTTGACAACAAAGGAAAATTATCAGTTTAATTTTCCATTGAAGTGTGGCTTTGAGGAAACTAAGATTATACATTATTACTAGCTGGTTCCCGTTGCGTTACTGCCTTTCTACCTGCCTCTCCTTTCCACTGTCACTCATTAAGCAACCACTCCTTCTCCCTGTTCCTCTTTCCTCATGAAACCTTATCATACCACCCATTCCCCTAACCATCTTCCCCTGCTCCCTTTCACTCCTTCGCTTAGCACTCTTTAGCCAGGAGCCATTCCTCAGCAACTTCCGCTAGCTACCCATACTTACTTCCCCTTCTCCCAGCCCCCTACGATCGCTTTAACTTGTATAGAACATTTCATCCTTCTATTTTAAATGGTACCCTGCGCATTACTGCCCTTAACCCTGCCACAACTACCACTACCCATCGTTCCCAATGCCCCTTTGCCATACCTTTCTTGGCTTAAATTTCGACTCAAATCTGATGCATGATTACGTGATGTTCGTCTTCTTATCCGCATAGTGGCCAATCGTTGCAATCGCTGTTCGTCTGTTTCAGTTCAGCGTTGCGACGCTCCACAATTGCTATGCATTCGTTTTCACGTCGTTGTGATTGTTGTTCGTTTGATAATTGATCGTAGCTTCTTTGTGTACTTAGAGCAAATGAAGTGAAAGCATTCATGCAGACCTCTAGTGTGTCTGTTCTGTTTGGTAATTTATTAGTTTGAAAAGCTTACTTAAATATTAAACAGAACTCCACTGAAAGTGATAGAAAACTCAATGAGTGTACTATCTTCAGAGAATTAAACTAATGAAAGTCTCGTGAAATAACGTGCACAGAGTGCTGTGATTTGCATTTACGATCGACTGACCCACTACGAACATCGCTAATAGAATATTTTTCGGCATAGTCCTGTTCTTTTTTCTTTTTTCAACGGACAAACTTGGACTAACATTGGACAAACCAAAACTTAAAAATCTACATTTCATACTTTGGGGTGCCAAGACTCCAAAAGATTCCAAAAACTAAATCATTCATTAAAAATTTGCGGTATTTGGGGCAAACGAAGTTTAACCTTGGACAGACCTAGACTAAAAATAAATAATTACAATTTCAACTGCGGTGCGCCAACTTCACACGGATTGAGTTTATGCAAGTGTATGTAACAGGGTGGAGTTGCAGACCACATGAAGTATACACAATATATAATTGAACAACAACGAAAGTCCCTTCGATAGACATGTATGTCCGCCTGTTTGTCTGAACGTCTGTTTGAACAACGAAATCTTGAAGACTATTATGAGTAGTCTTCACATTTGGATATTTACACTGCTTTATATCCTTTTTAGATACTACTTCTTTCCATCTTTTTTGGCAGCATACGAATTACGCGACTCGTCTTTAGAAGTGTTCCAAGAAACAAGCCAATTTTTGGTTTACACGTAATTACAAGAGTGCTGCACAGCCAGGCTTAAATTATTCGAATGGAACAAGTGGAAATCGGAAAGAGCAATGTCTGGTAAGAGTAATGCGTGTGAGGTAGAAATATTCAATTGTGAGCGTTTTCAATTTGATTTTAAATGGTTTTGCTGCATCAAGCCTAGAAATATTATGCTGTAAAATCACTTTATCGTCTCTCTGCTCGAAGTGTGGCCTTATTTTCTTCAATACTTGACTCAAAAGCAACAATTGTTGTTAGTAGTGATCTCTTGTGATGGATTCAATGGGTTTGATTAGTTTATAGTGGACTTTACCCAGCAGATACCTCCAAATATAGAGCATAAGCTTGGATGCATCATGCATATTTGGCTTTGTCTTTCATGTTGATAGTTGGCCGGCTTATGCCATGACCTTTAACGTTTGGGATTGTCGTAGCATATCCACTTTTAATCGCCAGTCACAATTCGATGCAAAAACCCCCTACTTTGCTTCATGGTATGAAGTAGAACTGCACGCAAAAACACTTTAACTGGCAAAAAGTTAGACCTTGAATATGTCTACAGTATTGTTATTCAAGGGGGAATACACTTTGGAAAATAGGGTATATTTAAAATTCACTAGGAAACACTTTTAGAAGACGCTACAAACTAATTCAAATTTCCAATAAAATACAATATGTGTCAATAAAGCAACATGAACTAATTGCACTAATTAAGGAGCAATGCATGCTTCTGCCCTCTCACTCCCTTGCTCTCATCGAACATCAATCATGCCACGCACTAAACTAACAAGCGCACGTGCAGCAAACTGATTACGCATATGCAGTGCAAGAAAAGTGACTTACAAAGATAATTGTGCAAAAGTCACAAGCATATGTTTGCTGTAGTTGTTTGCTGCTATGTCTGATGTGCACTCGCTTTACTTTTGCTCTTCATTATTGTTTTTAAAAGCTTTTGTTTTAGCTGCACTGCGTCTATTTGTATTTAGTGGTTTCATATGCTATGAAATATTAAAATTTCACTTAAAACTCAATACCACTTATAATTCACAAATAGTTCATATTCACCAATTTATTTTTGAGCTATCGAGTGTTAGCGCTATGTTCAATGTACACAGAATAAGCTACGCTATAAGTGTTAAAATGAAAGCTTACATGAGTGCTATATATAGCATAATATTGTATCTTCATAGCGAGTTTGAGCAAATTCAGCGATTAAAAAGCATTGCAATATTTAGAAAGACAAACGGACAAGGCGTGTACTCGTATCGTTTTGATTCTGAATGCATTTTTTTTTTTTTTTAAACTTTAAACTTGCTGAATTAATAATTATCTTTTCAAACTAAGTGTCAAGTGGAGCTAACATATTGCCTAGTATAATTCAAACAGTTTGCGGAAGCGTCTTCAAGTACATAGTTTCTCCACTGTTTTTTACCATATTTTTTGTATTTCTTGCATTAATTAACGCAATACAAAATGTGTGAATCTAATCTATGAAATTTATATCGCATTTGATTTATTTAGCTTTCGTGTTTTGTTTTAATTAGAATTTAGTTTGTGTTTATATAGTTTAGTTTATGCATCGTAACTAAGCATATGTACCTTTGATTATAAATATTTACAAGTCTATTTCTTGTGGTCATAAATTTTGTAAATAGTACTCATTTTTAGCTTTCAAGGCTGACTAATTTACTGTGTAATAATAACAATAACAAACAAGAACTGCATGCATAAATGCAATTACCTGTGCTACTTCAGTTGTTTCTCTTCTCTTCTCTTCTCTGCATTTCTGTTTTGTTATTGCTTTTAAGTAAGAATTTTCAAATAGTGCTAATTAGTACCAGGAAAGATAGAATTTTGTTTTTTCTTGCTTTCAGAATTTTAAATAGAACAACGTTAAAGTGATGAGCAAAGTGTTGAAGGTTTTTCTATGTGAAGGCTGAATTGTATTTAAAATGTTTGTGAATTAATTTTCGTACTGAAAAATGTATGATTTAAAGTTTTAGTAGAGTGCATACAGTAGTATGCATACATACTTTGTTATAATAGATACATTACATTTTGGCGCAACTAAAAATAAACAAAAATTAAAACAGAATACGTAGTTTATTTGTTTATTTTGTAAAATACGAAACACAAAAATAAAAACAAAAAAACACCAAAAAAAAAAAAAAAAAAAAGTATCTTTGTCCTAATAAAAATCAATTGTATCACTCGCACCCACGCTGATCAAGACATTAATTTGTGTACTTATTTTGTTATTTATTGCATTCTATATTTAAAAATAAAATTTTTCTCAAAACTCTTTGTGTGTACGTTACGATATGTATTTAATGTATGTACTTGTGTACTAACTAATAAAATTAGCAATTTCTAAGACGCAGTAGTCACGAATACAACAACAACAACAACAACAACAACAACAACAACAACAAGCAAAGCTAAACGTTGAACAAATCTACACAAGCTAAATACAATAGATGCGTTTGTATCTTTAAAATGTTTGTATCTGTATCTGTAGCTGTAGCTGTGTAGCTGGCATGGCGCGCGAGTTAGCGAGCAAAGCAGTCGACAAAGTAAAAATAATAACGCGATGCGTTGTGCGTTTGAGGCAGGTCGCTAATAACACAACACGCTGTCTATCTATCTATCTATCTATCTATCTGTCTGTCTGTCTGTCTGTCTGTTTATCTATCTTTTATTTTAATTTATTTTGCCAGCCAAATTGTCCAAGACCATGGTTGCAATTGCAAATTTGTAATTGCTACATACAAAAAAAAAAAGAAAAAAAAAATTAAGTAAAATGAAAAAAGTCAACGATACAACAAAAGAGATACGAAAACAGATATAAAAAAATTTAAGCAATAAATATTATAAGTAAAAAATATATTGCTTTTTTGTTGCTTTTAATGTGTACAGCTTGTTTATATTTGTCGTTATTAATTATAATTTTTATTACTCAAATGCATGTAGCTGCATATACAACTTAGAGATACAAAAGTATCTTCAAACACATGTATCTGTAACTACAGCGTAGTGTACCAAACGAATTACATACAGACAGAAGCAGAGAACGATCGTTTGCTCTCACGCGCACGCAACAAATAACAACTCTCACGAGCGCAATGCAAAGAGCGCGGCTCTCACTATTGTTTTGATGAAACTCAATTTAATTTAACTCAAAGCACGCTCACAAAACAGCATTGAGTGAGTAAGTTTTTGTCCGCAATGCACATATTTAAATAACTCAAGTATTTTATTTTTTTTTACGCTCTTCGCTGCTCCAAAAATATATATATAAAAACAAAAAGTAACTCAAAGCGATCGACATTTGCTCTTTGTTTTGTTTTGTGAATTGAATTTGCTCTTCATTGCGCTTTTGTTGTATTTGCTACTCTTTTGAATATTAACGCTCATTTAAAAGCAATTTACTCAATGTAGCACCGTACTCAAATTTTGAGCATTCAAAAGCGAACACTTTTTGAGTAGTTTGCAGCTGTTTGAAAAAGTATCTTTTAAATGTATCTTTTGGGAATTATTAAAGAAACTGAAGCTGATACGAATATTTTGTAAATATGCATTTGAAGCAGCATGCAAATCAGTCAGTTTTTGTTTTTCATGCTAAGTTCTTATGAAAGTTAACTAAAAATTTATACGAATTCTATTCATTGATATGACGAAAACGTGACAATAAGTGAACGTGCCACATCTCGTACAAAAAGCACACAGCTTCTTGACAAACTATTCGTGAAGTTTTGAGATTTTTTATACAAGACTTGCTAATTTCAAAAGCTTTAGACATTGTTATACGCTGCTTTGAAGGCCAAGGGTATATTAAGTTTGTTCAAATGTTTGTAACAGGCAGATGTAGACATGGTGAAGCCTATAAAGTATATAACTATATACAATTGGTCTTCTTGATCAGCATCGTAAGCTGAATCGAGCTAGCCATATTCATCCGATCGTTCTTAGTATGTTTGAACAATGAAATCGCGGAAACTATAAAAGATAGATTCTCCGAACTTGTATTTTTAGTTTCATGGGGGTACAATAGGGTTATATATTCCCAAAATTCACATTTTTATCAATTTAAACACGAGACGAGAAACATGCTGTGTGTATATGCATAACTCTGAATTGTTGGGAATGTGCAACAGCAACATATGTAGTCACCTTTTGAATGTTGTTGGCAGACCGGGTTCGCACATTTACGAAGGCTTTTGTAGAGTTTTAGCTCCGCTATTGCAAACCCTGTTCTAGCATAACATTCTCACCAAAACATAACCTCCAACAACTCGTACAGTGTACAGTTTTCCTTGTAATGGGCGTAGTGTGTTTTTGAATCACAGCCTTTAAAGTTAAGCCACGTGCTTGGCAATTCAGTGCGTTGTGATTTTGCAGAGAGTAAACCCCATCTTTCAACATAAACAACGTATTTCAAATAAACGCCAATAACTTTGAAGTAATATGGATATCGTTCGTACAGGTATAAAGCTTAATTTAAATCAAACAACTATTTTTACATTGTTGTGTGTCGTCCAAAAATCTAAAATAAACAAATGGTATTTTGAGAGTGTTTTTCGTTTCCCATTTCTAACTTCTCTTAAGTTTTTAGTTGTGTTCCGCACCGATTCCCAGGTTCATATTTGTTTTGAACATAGATGCATATCTTAAGATTAAAATAAAACCTGAATTATCTGCCCTTAGCCGCCCTTTCGTAACAATATGTTGATCGGAGTGCAACAGGTATTTGTGTCTGTTTTTTGTGTTTTTCGTGTAAAGTGCTCTTTTATGAGTTTGTTTTGTTTATTTGTGTTCTAAATGTCAAATTTGTATTTTTTCTTTCTAATTAACGTTACTTTTGATTCATTTAAATTGGTATAGGCTTCTCTTTTCATTCTTACCATCCCGCACAAGTTTTTTTTTTTTCTTTTTCAAGCGTGGTGCTCTCAAAAGGTGGTGGCTTGGCAGTATATTTCTGTTTTTCGATGCATGATTTTACTTTAATCAGTGTCCAGAGTGAACGGCTCGGCCGAAACGAACTATAACGAACTATTGCTAGAAACGATTGATTGAATTACACGTCAAATGCTTAATTCAAATACATATTCAATGTTTCGTATTTTTATTTGATAGTTTATGCAATTAGAGCAATTTGAAGACCAACAAGACCAAGATTGAACAAAATATGTAAATCTTGTGTTAGAAAAAAGAAAAACTTACAATAGTATTTTAGGGATCCATGACACCAACTTTTTTGTCGATTCTAAATTTCAAATTATTGCATTGAACAATCATATGAAACCATAGGTGAAAATTGAAGAACAGCGAAAAGTCAAAGTCAAAACAGCTGAAATATTTTAAAAATATCCATTTTTTGCAACAAAAAAGGACATTGAAATGGAGTATAATAGACTACGTTTATGTTTGCCCAATACATACGAACAAAATGTATGGATAGTGTCAAAAGATTGACGATTTTAAAAAGTGCTTATTCCACTAACTATATTTCGACATTAGTTGTAATTAGATTGGTCGATTCTATCTGGAGATATAGCAAACATAGTGGACCAATCTATTAAAACCAACTTAAGAAATTCAAATCGCGAAAACATCGCTGGTCTAAGTATAATCTAAATATATGTAAATCGATTTACAAACCCACATTTTCCCGAATATACAAATTTAAAAATTTTTTTATTTAAGTTGTTTAGTTTTTTTTCTCCTTTTTTTTTTGGATTTCATTTTAGCTTAAAACGAAAATAGCTCAAACACTGTGTTAAAACACTCCAAACTCTGCACGATCGCTCAATTTGTTTAGTGTTTAATTAAAGCATTCTCTTAAATTCGTTTTCAAATTTGTTAACCATACTCTTTACTAAAAAAGTATGCTCTTATATTTTAAAAAGTTACTCAATAACTCATTTACGCGCTCTTATGTAGTAAAAAATCAAGCAATTTTGTGCTACATACAAAAACACTTGAAAATTGAGTGAAATCAAGTGTTTGAGCTAGCATGATCGTTGGCAGAACACTCCAGCAAAGCAAGAGAGTAAAAGTACAAATAAAAAACTCATTAATTTAGTTCTTGCTCTTTAATAAGCTATTTTATTTCACTTGCTCTCATTGTTGTTTGCTTGGTTGTTTACTTGGCCTCAGCTGTTTTGGAGTTTATTTTGTTATTGCTTTACTGAACGCTCAAAACTGTGCAGTCGACGTCGCTGCTTCGTTTCGAGTGTGTTTGTTTTTTTAATAGCACATGTTTTCATCCCGTAGCTTTTGTTGTTATGTTATGTCTCTCAAATATGCTCATTCGTTTATTACACTCTTTTCGAAATGTTTGCATATTATTGCTCTCGCACAAAGCATTATGCTCTTTGGCTCCGTAATGATCACTCTTTTATATATAGATGTGTGTGTGTGTGTGCGCAATAAGAAAAACGTGTACGTGACTTTTTCTGCTCGTGCTGAGTTTTTTTTCTTTTTTTTTTATATGTTACAATCTGGTTTTTTTTTTTGTTTACTAGAGCGACTCTCTCTGCAAACAACGCACTCAACTATGCTTCTGTTTCGTGCTCACAGAGTTTTTCGCTCTAACATTCGAAGCACATGTGTTGCGTTGCTACTCAACCCTTTCGCATTTCTCCGCTCCGCGTTTAACGAACCGAGCCGATCGGCTGTTTTCGGCTGCTGGAGTACATACAGAAAGACGGACAGACAGGCAGACAGACAGACAGACAGACGGAGAGACAAACCGACAAACTGTTTGTCTAAAAGTCAGTTGGTCGAGGAGTTGCTTTGTCGAACAGCGGGACGAGCCGTTTGCATAAATGTGGAACTTGCTTGATTTGCTTTGCTTCTTTGCTGTGCTTTGTTGTTGTTGGTTTTTCTATATCGTTTGCCTTTGGTTCAATTTTGTTAGTTTTTTTTTTTTATAGTTTTTTGCTGTTGCTGTTGTTGTTGTTGTTTTTGTTTTTCTTCATTTCTATGCTTGCTTTTGCTGTTTTTTATTTATCATGGATTTCTTCATTTTACGCTTGTTTGTTTTGAAATAAAATTAATCGACAAAGAAAAAAAAAAAAGAATAAAAAATAGAAAAAACAACACAACAAAGTAAATAAATAAATAAATAAGAAACTAAAACTAAAACTTGCTGCGAGCCCCTCAAAAACTTCACCATGACGAATAGTCATAAAAAAAACAAGTCTAAAAAAAATTTTTTTTTTCTACTTGTTTATGTATGAGATTTGTATTAATAAATATAAGATAGACAGACGGACAGACAAACACATATTTGTACATACATACATACATATGTATCTGAGATACTCTATCTGAGATACTCTTCTATTCTACAAGTCCTGAACACTTTTAATTCGTATACGAAGCATTTTTCTGGCCATATACAAACATATGTATGTACATTTGTTTAAAGCACTCAGACCCGTTGGAGGATTTTTATGGGTTCGCCAAGTTAACCGGCTGTGTCCAAGGAAGTGGTCAAAACAGCCGAAATTACAAATCGGGCCTCATTTTTAAAGAAATACAGACGGATGATTCCACCAGCTCTTGAGAGAAAATATAAAGCTAGCAGTGGGGTCCCTCAGGGATCTCTCGTAGGACCCTCTCTATGGAACATAATGTACGACGGCATCCTCAATTTAGATCTCCCCAGTGGCGTAAAAATAATTGGCTTCGCCGACGACATAGCCATTGTGGGAGTAGCTAAAACTATTCACGAGGTTGAGATATTATGCAACGTAGCTATACTGAGAGTTTGCGAATGGCTAAAAGCTTCTGGGCTACAGCTCGCTGAGCACAAGACGGAGGCGGTGCTAATTAGCAGCCGTAAAAAGGTGGAACAAGCCTGTATTTTGATGGGTGATACCAGGATAACATCTAAGAGAGCCATCAAGTATCTTGGTATTATGCTAGATACTCGTCTCTGCTACAAAGAGCATCTTCTACATGTTAATGAAAAGGCTCTGGTATCTGTACCGGTTTAAGTATGAGGACCTATGCACCTTTTGCGTAGACGACAAACAGGAAGATGCAGAACATATCCTGCTCAAATGTGGCAGATTTGACCATGATCGACAGGTTCTGGCGGAAGCCACGGAAGCGAGCTTCCTACCGTGGAAAATATTGTGGGACATATGTTAGATGATATCCACAAGTGGCGTGCGTTGTGCACCTTTGCAGCATCAGCGATGACATCACTTCGAACCCGTGAAAGACATCGAAGGATGCAAAGAGTCGGCTAATAGTCTGCACCAACTCTACGACGCAATGCTTAACACCGGTACCGTAGAGTACATGGTGCAAACACCCTAGATTAAGTAAACTTTATTGCATTATAGTATCTCTTATTTTTGTATTTTATAAATTTTATTATATAAATTTTAGAAACTCTAAAATGCAATAAAGAATGAATTAAAAAAAAAAACCAGCTCTTGAGCCACACCAAACAGTGCATTTTTGTGGATGTAACGGTAGTTCGAGTGTTACTCATCAGCCAATTATGTTTATTAACGATACAGAAATGTGCCTCATCACTGAACCAAATTCGGCACGAAAACAGCGGATCTTCATTGAGCTGTTGCAGAGCCCATTAATTGAAATTCAAACTTGTAAACCTTTAAACTAAGATCATGGCGCAAAATTCGCCAAGTTGTTGCACACGAGAGACCAAGATGCTACGCACGACGTCATGGTCTTCGGCCTTACTTTCCGCTACAGCCGCAATATTATCTGCAGTACGGGTGGGATGTGGTCTATTCGGTCGCGTATCATCCAATAATGTACACTGTGGCTCAAATTTGCGGATGGTATTGGCAATAGTGGGCGTGAAAGGTCGATGATGCACACCATAGTATGTTGCTCGAAGTGCACGAAGAAACATTTTTCACAGAACGTTGATTTTCGTAATACAACTAAAAAATTTGGAGACGTTGTGGCTTTGTGAGTTTTTCCATGATTAAATGTCAAATAATCTATATTTAATAAAAATGGAAGTATGTATGTATGTTCCCTATAGACTCCGAAACCGCTCAACCGATTTTGATCAAATTTTGTGGCAATATTCAAAATAGTCCCGTGGTAAGTAAGCCTGTGAAGTTGAAGTCGTGGCGATTGGATAAACAGAACATTCTTTGGATTTATTAGATTTTTTAGATTTTTCTTCCGTTTTTTTTTTGTTTGTTTTAGTTTGAAGGAGCATGTGGTGGGAAAGGGGGAAGGATTGCAAGAGGGAAGGAGTGGCAGGAGTCGCGGGGACCTACTAGTACTGAATAAAAAGTACAGCCACAGTTCAGCTGCCACTGCATTAATCGGCCATCCAAACATGCTCAATCTTTCCTCAGAGATGGGATCGACCACAGCTAATAAAGATAATAGAAATAATAATAGTTTATTCATACCGTACAAGAAAAACCATTTCGATTCGTATGTGAAAAATGATAGTGAAGTCCAAGTATACTAAAGGAGTGAGATGTTAGTTGGTATCCATATCCCATGCTCCACCCTACCTGAAGTTGTTTTTACGAATTATTGTTGAAACTCTCCTTTAGAATGTTTGGAGAAATCGGCCCTGCCTTCTCAGTTGGGGGCTAAACTATCCACAAAAGGCTGTTGGTAGATTTAAGTCTCTTGCGAGCGAACACCATAGAAATAGTTTACTTTCTTTATAATATATCGAATTCAGACTTGACAAATACAATTACTGATATTCTCTCTTTTATTTTAAATTCTACATAATTTGCTGTTCCTTTGTCTGCTAAATGATTATTAATCTCGTTTCGCAGGTATCTTATGTTCTATAAAAGATGGTTTGCATGACAAAGCTTAGGTTATATATATATATATAAGAATTTCCGTACAGAGTGTATGAGCAATTATGGGTTAAATTTGAACTTTTGCAATACTTTAAATGTGTACGGAAATATATTTGTCACCCAAGCTAATACTGTGGAGCATCGTTTGATCGGTGTTACAGATTCAGTTTTTTTTTAGTTAGTTCTGTAGTCCATTGTAAATACATTAGTCTTTATAATTTTACCAGGGAATACTCTGTTTTTCATTCAGTTCGATCAGTCAGAGTTATTACCAATTCAATTGAATGATTCAATTCGTTGAGTCTTAATGTTTTTTTTTTTATATATGATCATACCACGTTGTGGGAAAGGAACTTAAATTTGAGCAAATCTGCCAACACTTGCGCACTCGCTCCGGCAGCCTCGGTTCCTGATGATCGAAGCAAATATGAAAAACAAACATCACCACTTATGATCTATTAAAGGAAAGTTACAAAAACCACCGACCGTCTAGCAGGCAAATTTGGAATGTCAATCAGTTTTAATCAATCCACATACGGCAGCAAATGTTTGTCAAAGGCTAAGTTGAGGTTTTCGGAAGTCAATAATATAAAAAACAAGAAAAAAACAATAATTTCGGTTGTACCAAAGCTGTAATACCATTTACACGGGCATAGGACGAGGCGTTAAGTAAGGGCCACTCCAAAAAGTGGGTGGTAAACGTCCACTAGTATATGTGTATGAAGCAACGATCTATAAGATGCCACAATATCGAATTTCAAGTTGATATTGCCGTTTTTTTTTTTTCATACAAATGCATAAAAGTGAGTTCTGGATTTGTATGGGACCACCTAAAAAAGTGCTCAGCCTGAATTCACACACCGGAGCCTTTCAAAGAATTATAGTGTCTTGTTCAAACAATCATATAATTTTGTAACGATTTAATAACTTAAACACTCAAACTATTTCGACTAGAAATGACAAAAATCAAATCAGTATTTATTTATTCTTGTTTTGTCATAATTTAGTAAAAATTTGCTGTGACGTCATATTTTCATATTAACGATCCTTCCGAAATAATTCGTTCAGCTACAATTCTGCTTAGTTCACTGATCAACTTGTAATAAACCTGAAAAGTGAAAATGCCTTTTATTCATAAAAAATGTATTTATTCTAATAACTGATGTACGATTTATCTTACCAATCCACGGTAAATTCGAAATAAACCCGCTTCTTAAAATAATATAAAAAAAATCGGAGTAAAAGCTTCGAGTTTTTAGTGATTTTATTTTATTCATTTGGAAACACCTCGAGTTCTTAAAGTGCGCTGTCAACTTCACTATTTCAAACACTGAACGCCTTTAAAGTAAAAATCGTATCTATATACTATAAATAAAAATTTAAGCGTGAATAATGAAATTACAAGAAATATTTTTACTAGTGCTGGTACTTTTGTATGGTTAGATTTTCTATAGCAATAGCTTAAATAGTTATTAGACTGAATGTCAATTATCAGTCTTAATGTTCTAATTTGCTCATGCAAACAGGGTATTACGAAAATATGAAAAGGCGGATCGAATAAAATTTTTGCTACCTTAAAAACTTCGTATAAAACAAGAAGAAGAAAAAAACACTGCCGTCGAGTGGGCTCGACTTCGAGATACCCTGCACCTTATACCATAAGACTTCCTATGAGTATAAGTTGTATTCTTCAGAGTAGTCCGATCTGGACACATGTTTGCTTTTTTATTACAATTGAAGAAAGATACACCAATTTTGGCATTTATAACTTCAATAGTTAAAAACAGAAACAACAAATTTGTACTAAAAAATGTGGGGCAGGTTTGCGTAGGAGCTACCATTTATAGTGGTCCGACCTGGGCATATCTATACATCTATACAGATAAATAAAATTTTGTTTGTAATATTAAAATAATCGCTATTTACTAAATGCATATGGATGTATACACGGTACATATACCAAAATAAATTTTTAAACAATTTATGTCTGTCTGTCTGTTTGTTCCGGCTAATCTCTGAAATGGCTGGACCGATTTTGACGGGACTTTCACTGGCAGATAGCTGATGTAATAGGGAGTAACTTAGGCTTTATTTTAGAAATTTTAATTATTTTTATTAATTTATCTAATTTTCTCTCTCTCTCTCTCTCTCTCTCTCTCTCTCTCTCTCTCTCTCTCTCTCTCTCTCTCTCTCTCTCTCTCTCTCTCTCTCTCTCTCTCTCTCTCTCTTCTCTCTCTCTCTCTCTCTCTCTCTCTCTCTCTCTCTCTCTATATATATATATATATATATATATATATATATATATATATATATATATATATATATATATATATATATATATATATATATATATATATATATATATATATATATATATATATATATATATATATATATATATATATATATATATATATATATATATATATATATATATATATATATATATATATATATATATATATATATATATATATATATATATATATATATATATATATATATATATATATATATATATATATATATATACTAGTGCTGGTACTTTTGTATGGTTAGATTTTCTATAGCAATAGCTTAAATAGTTATTAGACTGAATGTCAATTATCAGTCTTAATGTTCTAATTTGCTCATGCAAACAGGGTATTACGAAAATATGAAAAGGCGGATCGAATAAAATTTTTGCTACCTTAAAAACTTCGTATAAAACAAGAAGAAGAAAAAAACACTGCCGTCGAGTGGGCTCGACTTCGAGATACCCTGCACCTTATACCATAAGACTTCCTATGAGTATAAGTTGTATTCTTCAGAGTAGTCCGATCTGGACACATGTTTGCTTTTTTATTACAATTGAAGAAAGATACACCAATTTTGGCATTTATAACTTCAATAGTTAAAAACAGAAACAACAAATTTGTACTAAAAAATGTGGGGCAGGTTTGCGTAGGAGCTACCATTTATAGTGGTCCGACCTGGGCATATCTATACATCTATACAGATAAATAAAATTTTGTTTGTAATATTAAAATAATCGCTATTTACTAAATGCATATGGATATATGGATATATATATATATATATATATATATATATATATATATATATATATATATATATATATATATATATATATATATATATATATATATATATATATATATATATATATATATATATATATATATATATATATATATATATATATATATATATATATATATATATATATATATATATATATATATATATATATATATATATATATATATATATATATATATATATATATATATATATATATCTCTCTCTCTCTCTCTCTCTCTCTCTCTCTCTCTCTCTCTCTCTCTCTCTCTCTATATAGAGAGAGAGAGAGAGAGAGAGAGAGAGAGAGAGAGAGAGAGAGAGAGAGAGAGAGAGAGAGAGAGAGAGAGAGAGAGAGAGAGAGAGAGAGAGAGAGAGAGAGAGAGAGAGAGAGAGAGAGAGAGAGAGAGAGAGAGAGAGAGAGAGAGAGAGAGAGAGAGAGAGAGAGAGAGAGAGAGAGAGAGAGAGAGAGAGAGAGAGAGAGAGAGAGAGAGAGAGAGAGAGAGAGAGAGAGAGAGAGAGAGAGAGAGAGAGAGAGAGAGAGAGAGATATATAGATATATATATATATATATATATATATATATATATATATATATATATATATATATATATGTATGTACATATGTGTATATTCTACCATGCACGTTTGCTACTGACTAAGCTGCATTCTCTCTCTCTTCTTTGGCGTTGCTTGCATCAAACACAATAACAACAACAGCTACAACAGCAGCAGCCACAAGTACAACAACAACAAGAACGTATATGGCGATAGAGTACAGTAACAACAACAGCAAAAAGGTCGAATATGACTATAGAGCAGAGTGGACGTACGAACCTTAGCACAAAGCGGACACAAAGGATAGGGAAACTATATAGAAACGCGTTTTATCTCTTTCACTCGCAGCATACATTTATAGTTGTCTCTTTTTCATTACACTTTTCGTTTCAAAAAATCCAATTCACACCGTGCCAAAAGAAATAATGCAGAAAAAACTAACGCGTGCAATTACAACTTTGTATTTCTTTCAACTTCGCGCAAAGGAAGGAGAGGCAGGGGATAGGAGTTGCAGGGGACAGGAGAGGGGAGAGGAGAGTACAACGTCGCGGGGACCATCTAGTATCAAATAAAGTAAGAATTGACGTAAGATAAATGAAAAATGAACGTTTTTTCTGGCTTTTTTTTATATACTCTATACCCATAGGGTGAAAGAGTAAAATAAGTTTGCGCAAATGTCAGTAACATGCAGCAGAAGGCGTGACAGATCCTATCAAGTAGATATTCTTGATCAGCATCGGAAGACGAGTCGATATAGATATAGATGTCCGTCTGTCCATCCGTCCGACCGTTTGTTTGAACGAACAGATCTCTGAGACTATAAAAAAGAGACTATATGTTTGCAAATTTAGACTCTTCTTTTTCGTATCCAGATAAAGTGTATTAAATGAATATGCCAACCCCACTTTAAAGGGTAGATCCCATACAAACCTGGCGTTTTTAAGTTTTTGTATGAAAATGCTTTTTCAGAAACGCCAAATTTGGTGTATCTTTCGTAATTCCTAATAATATGTAACGCATAGATCCAGATAGAATGATTATAACGGGTATAAACTTTGGAAGAGTGGTTGCGAGCTATGAATTAACAAGTTAGTAGCAGAAATTCGCCTAAGTCTTCCCTAAACGAAGAACTTTACTCTCAGAAAGACATACGGACGGGACGGACGGACGAACATGGCTATATCGACCCATTTTTTTTATAAGGGGTATAATAGAGTTTTGAATTGAATTGAAATACTAATATTACATAATTTCAAACCGTGAAATTGCATGCTTTGTTCTGGTGTTACATATTCATGATAAAATGGGAAATCAAACTGAGCACAAATCACAATAGTGCTGCCAGATCTGACCACATTATGTCAGTTTAATCGCAATCGGAAAACGGATCGTTTAAAAAAACAATTTACACTTTATTGGGCTCCAATGCTTCCCTCGCTATGTTAAATTTTGACAGCACAACAAACCTAATTTAGCCCTTTTACAAAAAATTGGTGTACAGGGTATGAAATTAAAATAATAATTAATTAAGAAGAATAATAACAAAAGAAAACCATTTCCGGCTAGGGGGCTAGGGGGCCTGAAAAGTGTGCAGATACGTTTAAAGTGGTTGTATTGTGGACGAATTGCAACCACAAAAATGAATAAGCTTTTGATATTGGCGAATTTTAATGTTCAAGTTTCAAGTCTCCAACTCTCCATTAGTTTCTTAGATATGTTGTTTGAAACGGACTTACGTACTTGGCTAAATCTGCAAAAGAATTTATATGCTTTGTGTCAAAATATGTCAGTTTATTAGACAATATTAAACAGTATATAAAATATATAATTCATGGGGCATTCACAATAGTTTGGTCATCAACCTCAACCAGTCGGAAAAAGAATGCTCGGAAAAGGCGTTCTTAATACTACGTTCTGAAACGCGCTTAATGGGTCTCCGTTTTTCCTTTCCGATTTCCCATTATCGTAAGGTGAGTCCGGTAGGAGATTAATTCTAAATGTTCTTACGAAATAAGGTGAAAAAAAAAATGAATACCTAAAGAGTCACGTTCGTGTTTGCATGGAAGTGAGCATCTCTTAAATTATTTTACAAAGCAATGTTAACCACAAAAGGCAGTCCGAAGAATTAAATGATTTTTCGGTCGTATCGAATTAGTATGTCCGAATTAGTCACGTTACAAACGTCCTCCTTTTTACACTTCTGTTGTAAGACAATTTCTGATTACAGCTCCGACTTCATACTCTACACAGTTTCTTTAAGAGTTAATTCTCAATCAACGGGATATTGAATGTGAAAAACGGAGCTTCTTTTAGAAGCGCCTTACGCAGTTTACCATTGGGCAACGCATCATTGTCTTTAAACCTAAACTAACCAATGCACAAATTCAGTTCTTAACCAAAGTAGTTTTTTTTTTCACTTTAATTGCTAACAATAATTCGAGTAGTTGCATTAATGTATATATCTCAATCAAAACTCTTCACATTTATCTGCCCATTATAGCTTTCAAAAGCCATTTGCATTCCAAAATTAGCCAAATATCGCCACTTCAACGCTTATCAGACAAATTGATTGCGCCATATAGCTAAATACATCGGCCGATCCAACGCCCTGAATAAAGATGTGGCGAAAAGCAATTGATGCGCCATTAAGAAGAGTCATAAAACAATTCAAGAGCCAAAATAATAGAACCAAGTGCAACCAAAACCACTTGAAAATTTCAATTAATTACTTTTATTTATCTAACGAGAGAAACAAAAACAAAAACTAAGATACTTTTTGCTGTTTTTTTTTTTGTTGTGCTTCTTTTTAAGTGGGAAACATTAAACAAAATATTACATTCATAAAAAACAAATAGAAAAAGATATTAAACCATTTTCAAGTAGTTTTCCGCAATTGTTATATGAGTTTAGTTTGTTTTTCCCCCTACGAAACCATTGAGTAAGAAAATTAATGATGCCCCCCACCCAATACTAATAACACAACCCACCGCTACACCCCTGTAGGACCGAGCATTGGACTCTATGAAGTCATGAAAATATTTAATGGGAAATCTTTGGCGAGCGTTAATTATGAAAATGTTGCCCATTAAGATTGTTGCGAAGCGAAAATCAAAAGAAAAAAAAAACACATCCAACAAAAACAATATCAATTGTAAGTTTATATTTGTTGTTTTTGCAGACTAGCTACTGGGCGTCATTTGGGGCGTGGCACTTTTAATTGCTAGCCGGAAAACAAACTTCGGAACGACCACAAATGTGAACTGGTCTTCTGATCTGGTCGGCGACTTTGGAGTTGGAGCAGGGAAGGCGTTTCAGGCAGCCGTCCACTTCCGTTTTACGTACACATAGCTTTGAATTTTCCTATATGCTGTTCAGGGTATCTCTTAGGGTGAAGCTGCTTACACATCGATAGTTATAAAACTCTGTCTAACTGAGATGATCGAATGCGAGAAATTCAAACCGAAAATGCTGCGCAAAGTGGTAATTAAAACTTTATTTTCCTTTCGAGTGATTTGTGGTAATTTGTTTCGTTCATTCGATCTTGAATAAAATGAAGGAAAAAAAAGTGAATTTATCTATCCCATGCATTATCCATGCTTATATGAGGGTAACACTCATAGTTTCGAAATCTTACGGGCTGTGTTAACTAAGCAGCATTTGCGGCAGATTTTAGTTTCCTGCAAGAAGAAGAAGAAGAAGAAGAGTGCAACTGAAGTGCATGCGAATACTTGTGGAAGTTTATGGTGCTTCAACTGATAAATCATGTAATGAATGGTTTTGACGTTTCAAAACTGGTGATTTCAGCGTTGAAGAAAAGCCTAGCTCTGGACCACCAAAATATTTCGAAGGTAAACAATTTGCGGCCTTACTCGTTGAAGATCCGATTCAAACGCAAAAGGAGCTTGCAGAATCATTGAGAGAGATTCAACAAGCAGTTTCTGTACAATTGAAATCCATGGGAATGATTCAAAGCAAGGCAGACGAGACTTTTAAAGTCGACGACAACGTCTTGTAGATAATTATCTCCGTATTTTTATAGAAGGCGATACTTCTAATTGGCTTATTCATCCTCACAGACCGCCCAAGAGCATCTTCTCGCTGATGGTCTGCGAGTAGACACCAAGTACTTCGTCTTGTTCTCGTTCACCGCTGGGCACATGAGACGTGACTTTTTCTCAATCTCCGAGAACGCCCTGCTTACTCGCCGTTCGTTGGTGCCGATGTTGTCTATATCATCAGCATATGCGAGTAGCATCACTTCCTTATGTAAGATCATGCCCGATCGTTCTACGTATGGTCATTGGCGTAGAATGAACTAAAAAAGTCACACGATAAAGCATCACCTTGTCTGAAACCTCTCTTGGTATCAAAGGGTTCGGAGAGGTTCTTTTCTACGCTGACGTTGCTCTGTGTGGGGATAGCGTCATCATACAAAGATGCTATTATCTTTGCTGTGATATTAAGTTCAGGTAGGGTGATGAAGAACTTCGTTCTTATCGGCGCGTCGAATGTGGCCTTACAAACGACAAATAGGTGGCGTATGTCTTTGTTGTGCTCACGGATCTTCTCCAGGATTTGTCATAGAGTATAAATTTTGTCACTGGTCGACCCCTTTGGTCTGAAGCCACACTGTTACTCTGCTATCAGTGCATCCGTGTATGACTTCAATCGTTTATACAGTACGCGGGACAACATTTTATATCCAATCGAAAGGTGACTTATTCTACCGTAGTTCGCGCAGGCAGTGGATTCTCCTTTCTTCAAGATACGACAGAGAACAATCGTTGGACATGCATTCATCGGACTATATTTTGTATAAGAGTCGCCACCAGTCGTGAAGATTTTTAATTACTGAGTTGACATTGTTATAGTTCGGTGGCTCTACAAGAAAGCCATTATCAATTAGATGTTCTAGAAATACTTCTATATCACCGGCATTGTTGTCTTCATCGCCTCCAAGTTGGTTAGAGAAGTGACTACTCCATAGTCTCAGCGATTATTGTTTACCTGTAACCAGAGTATTTCAAAACGTTGATCCAAATTAAAGCGATGCATATTCACCAGGTGGAACGTTAAAACTAAACTTCTGTCAACAGATTGACTATGCGAGTAGTTCAGCCATATTCGTCCTTCTGCCTGTGTGTATAAAGGTTTGGTTTCGATTAAACTGAAGATTAAGATCATTCAATGCAGCAAATCTAAATTAGATATCGATATGTATTGTGAATGTCTAGATTTGGTTACAAGGTCTTTATAAAAAACCGATACATTTTAAATATTTTTATTACTGTGTACATATTGTAATCGAACTTTGACAAATTGTCAATATGTATTTGTATCTCCATAATTTTTTTTTTATTATTATTAATTTACAATCTATCAATAAGACAATAAGTAAGTTAGTTGAAAGTTCATAATATAACAGAAATAGCTGTACTCCAGTGTCCATAATTTAAAAATCTTTAAATATTACCCTCGCTTACGCAGTGCTCTCGCTTTTCATATGCTGTCTGACTGTCTGTATGTCTGTCTATATGTCGTTAATATGATTCTATATTTCTTCTTTATATTCCACAGTTTTGTGTTTGATAATTTTCGAGATATAAAAATTGTTTATGATTATTAGTTTGGTTTTGGAGGCAAGATACAATTCCATTGCTTCACATTTTCAAAGGCCTGCTCTGGGCTGTCGTCAACAACATCGTCGCCATTTGAGAAATCCCGAAAAAAAAAATATATATACATATTATGCACTAAATCAACACACCATCGCCTCAGTATCTCCATCGTTGTCGTCGTTGCTTTAGTTGCCTTTGAATTCAACTTCAACTCAAGGCGTCTAATTACAGATTTGATGCAGCTGCACGCGCAACACAAAAAAAAGATAAAGAAAAATGACGCAACCAAATTCAAATATACACACGCACCTCTAAAGTAGAATGAAAAAGGTCCGTTCTCGTGCAGTGGACCTTGAAAAATTGTGCATAAAAATCGGTAAAAATTAGTTTTTGAAAACAAAACACACACACATACCATACACACTTAGATACACTCCTTAGAGATATACTGATCAGATACAATGCTAAGATACTTTCATACACACACACACAAACACCTTCGTTTCCCAAATGTCGTGACTTTGTGGCAAGTGCGTGACAAGGAAGCAAACAAGAACGATCGACGGTATATAAGAATAAACTAATAAAAATGAAAAAAAAAAAAAAAAAAAAGCGAACAAATAAATAAAAATTTTAAAGATGATGAAAGGGGCACACATAAGAAATAAACAGAGCAAAGTGCATGCCAAGCGTTGCCAGATTGATGCATTAACTGCAAATCGATTTCGAGATTTATCAAGAGAAATTATACCTATATATATGAGTATATATTTACGATTATACTCTTATGATTTATATTAATTAAACTTAATACGAGTATACAGGGCTGTGCTGGAAAATTGAGTTTCTCGAAAACGTATAGTTTCAGTGGCGTTCACCCATCATAATAGCAATATTGTAAACCTATATAAAAGACATTAATCAAACCGATGACTATTGATCAAAGGGTTGTTGCTGTTGTAACAGCTTTTCTTGGGCTGTACCAGTATACATTTTATATATACGTTCAACTAATTATGTAATACGATAAGATTGTGCAGAGTAATATAATATACGAGATAGATAAACCGAAACTCGTAACTCTAGGTATCAAATCACAGGAACGAGCCTACCTCAATTGTACGCATACATAAATTCACAGGGCACAATTGCGTCGGATAGTTGAAAAAGTGGGTCGTATTTTTGTGACGATTGACCACACTCACGACAGCATTCAGTGATCCCGATTCGTTTCCAGTAACACTCAAGCTTGTTGCTTCATCCAGAGCTTAATTGTGTTCCCTGGTGTTACAAAGAAGATGTTTTCCACTCTGCTTAGACACTTTGTTGACTGTTCAACTGCATCTTTACGCAATTGAGCTCTACCGGATATACATATATAGATGCATTCCGCTATATGATCGTGAGGTGCGTTTGGAGATATACTCGGTTTTGTAACTTCTGACATCACTTCGACTACGAGTTGGAACAGTTCTCGTGAGGGTGATATTTTTGAGATGATTGCTCCTATACGCAACAAATAATAACTTTTTCGACTTCGTGTTCTTCATGACTCATTTATAAACAAACAGTGACACTTTTCAGTGCACTATGCTGACCTCTTTGCAGGCATTATCATTGAGGTAAGGTGTCCAGACAGGAGCAGCATAATTTATGACAGATCGTCTAATAGATTTGTAGGTGGTAATGATTATCTCTTTGTCCTTACCCCAAGAATCAGCAATTTGTTTCTTGAGTCGCTTATTCATCTTAGTGACGTGATCCGAGAATCTAAGCATTGGGTCGAAAGTTGTAACAAGCATATTAGGGTACTGAACTGCCGGAATACTCAAGCCCCAACATATAGTTTCATCCTAATCTCCTTAATTCAGGAGGTGAAAATAGAAACCGACGACTTTTGGGTAGAGTGCTTGAGATTGCGAGCATTCAAAAAGATTAACAAATGGTACAATCACCCGCATAGGTCACCAATTTTATACAGGAGAGAGAAGGAGCCATCTTTGCCAAATACATGTTGAACAGGAGAGGGGAGGTAACTCCACCCTGTGGCAGCATTTTGTTTTGTTAGATGGTGGAATCCAGGTCTTTAAACCAGAAGTTTGTGTGGAATACTTACACTAAATCTTCATATTTTTATATGAACAGTGGGAAAGAATTCATAAAGTTCAATATAATATTTTGTAGATTATAAGATTTATAATTACAATAGAATTAAGTGTGTGGCAAGTCTACGTCCATCTGTTAAACTTATTGTCATTGCTATCTTACAATATAAGTATATTGTATACTATCCAAGTAACATGAAAATAGTGCCACCGTTTGCCCCTTTGGTTCAAAATTTCCCAAAATCGGCGACACTCATGTTTAATAATATTTATTTTAAAGTAGTGAAAAAGTGAAAAACGGTCAGGTGTATAAAAATCCCTATGAAACCCCACCCCTTCTCCACCTTTAAGGTGGTCCCAAAACCCCACATTGGTGAACATTTTCAACACAAAAGGAGAGCATTAGCGATTGCAGCTGTGCTGTCCAGTTAAGCATTCTTAAGTATGCATATATAGAAGATAATTTTTCAGCTCCATTTCCCCGTATTTTCCAAATTTTTTCCCCGTTTGCAGTGGAATTTTCCAAAATCAGAAGCACGTGTTTTATTGTTTGTTGAGTAGAGTATTTAAACCGAGTTAAAACAATCGGATAATAGCTAACTTTTCCCCCATTGAACCATTGACCCTCATTTTCTGCTTTTGCGGTAGAATTTTCTAAATACGGTGTAACACGTATTTACTTATGTACTTACTTATGTATTCACGTATTTGCTTACTTCTTGTTATCACATAGAAGTTTCCCTGTTTCTATATAATAAGTTTTAGTGAATGAATATGTATACAAGTATGTGTATTTATTTCTTTATATCATTTTAATCTGTCATGGTAGGTTGGAAGATTTATTAATGGATCCCAATTGAGACTCCTATGGGACAAAGAAAAGAAACTGTTTTTGAACTGACTCAATACGATCCGCGTGAATAGCATAGTAAGAATTCCAAACACAGGAGCCAAATACTAAAATCGCACGAACAAGAGAAGTTTAGAGGAGTTTAGTGGTACAAGGGTCATTAAATTCCTTGGACCAACGATTAAGCTTTTGCTTTATTCACTATTGAATAAATGTGCTTAGTTTAAATAAGTTTAGGTTCCAACACTTTGTTTCATGGCCAGTAGAAATATATAAATACATTGAAGTTTGAAGGAATTCTGTTAAAACTGTAAGCATATTAGACAGCAAACCAAAATGAAAGATGCTTAAAGTAGCAAAGGACAGGAGGATCGCTATTTAGAAAAATATTGAAAGGCCAAATACTTGCAGATTTTGCTTTAAAAACGAATTGTTCCCGGAATATATCTCAGAAGTCTATTGGGTGACTTGCTGAAGTGTTATATACCATTTTTGCTAAGGTAATTTCATAAATGACCTGATAAGTTCTTAGTGGCTGTCACATTCTAATCAAATAAAAAATAATTATAATAATACTGTTTACACACCTATACGTTCCTTGATCATGATAGCACTCAAAATCAATAATTTATTTCAGATTCTTTGAATAAAGGAATAAAGTAGAATTGTAACGTAATATTTTAAGATAATACGAGCATTTTTTAACCTTTGTAAAGACGAGAAGAATAAATATTTTTATAAAATGAGACATCACACAGGTCTAGATCTTAAATAAAGGTTTTTGGCTGAAATATTTCCATAAAATCTTCTCTACATCTTGATTTCATCAGAAAACTATTCAGTTATCTTTAAGATATGGATTGGCTTTCATTTTCAGGATCCATCCCTGAAAATTTGGCTGAAATACTTCTACAAAATCTTCTCTACATCTTGATTTCATAAGAAAACTCTTCAGTTGGTTACTCTTCATTTTCAGGATTTTCAGGATTGGCTACTCTTCATTTGCAGGATCCATCCCTAAAAATTTGGCTGAAATATTTCCACAAAATCTTCTCTACATCTTGATTTCATAAGAAAACTGTTCAGTTGTCTTTAAGATATGGATTGGCTACTCTTCATTTGCAGGATCCATCCCTGAGTCGATTCCACTTATTCAGCCCAGTGTATTACTTGGGCTGTGCGTATTCTTGTGGTTCAGGTCATTGATGTACAACAACATTCGTCAATTCTATAAGGCAATCATGTCGTTCGATATATAAATGCAAAACAATTTATAAAAACCTGATCACGTATTTATCGTCGCTATAACAATCTGGCAACTCTGCTATCCAATTTATGTGAAGACTTTATTTCAGAACTTAAACGTGTGCTGTGTGCAGTTTTTATTGTTTGTTGTGGTGATCCGTTCTTCATACGATTATAGGCACACTTGCCTTGCCTTGTGGATGGATGCTGTGGACGGATGGATGGATGGATAGATGGATGGATGGATAGATGGATGCGTCGTTGTTGCCTCTTGGAGAAACACACATAAAACCTGTTCCAGTGATTTGTTTTTCTTCTGCCTTCAATACAACTTTTGTGTTTTTATTTTCGACTTTATTTTTTTTTATTATTATTATTTTTTTTTTTTTCGAATTTATTTGTATGCGCTGCGCTCTAAAATTAAAATTAAACGAGAGGAGGATACACAACTCACGCCAAGACTTCGACATCGTCGTACAGCCTTAACTTTAGGCATACTATAAAATATACACTTCATATATATACATATATATATATATATATATATATATATATATATATATATATATATATATATATATATATATATATATATATATATATATATATATATATATATATATATATATATATATATATATATATATATATATATATATATATATATATATATATATATATATGTCTGTATATATATATGCCGAGATCTTTATGTAATTATAAAAATATATTTATGGCCGATATTTCGATTTTTCTTTTACTTGATATGCATTTTTTTGTACGATTTTTTCTTCTTTTATACAATTTTTTTTTCCTTTTTTCAGCACACATGACGAATCGATTTTTGTGTTGCTGGATCGTGACCTATAATGAAGTGGGCGTACATTTTTATAGCATTTTATTGAATTTTAAAACGAACGATGGTGAAAGAAAAGAAATCTTCGAAATCAATGCATATCTCCATAAAAAATAAGCCTAAATGCAATTTGAGATTTTTTTTTTTCTGATGTTTTTGGTGGTTTTTTTTTTTTTTTTGAATAATTCGAAAATTGAAAATTATTTGGAACAAAGCGATGTGTTTACATAAGCATTTGGCATAAAAACCATAAAAGAAAATAATTATTTGTGCAAAACAAAGAAAAATTTTAACACAGCAGGCGACATTCAATACTTTCATTAGTCATCGACAGCCAGCAAAAACATCTATGGATGAAATCGAATGGACGGGACAGAAGGCAATGAATGGACAGATGAATGAATATAGATGGTTGCACGGATGGTTGGATGAACAGCAGGCTTCAGTTTCAGCATCATCATCATCAACATCAACATCAACATCATCAACGAAGGACGACGACAACGACTAAAGCGACAACATCTCTCATCAGTGTCAACATCATCTGCCTTATAGGCAGAATATGAAAATCAACCCTTTTGAAGTTGACTGGAATAAAATAAAGCGAAATATTTGCAAATGTGCAAAAAGGCAGAAAATAATATACAAAACGGGGTGGATCACATACACATCCATGGACAAAACATAACACATGACGATGCAAATTGTAATTGGGCATGTCCTTGAAAGAGAGATATGCATACATACATACATACGTACGTAGAACAGGATGTACTGTATATGTGTTTAGATACAAAGAACATTCCAGGAATTTCCGACGTTTGGTCGGTGCGTTTTGTCGTCAGCTGCCGCTTTCAATCGCCAGCGCCGCCTTCAACGTCAGGACTAACTCTTCCAGCAACTGACTCTGCCAACGCCCGCTGCACCTTTCGTTAAAATCCTGCTGCTGATTTCTGCATTCACAGCTACACATATTTCATAAAAGGAGTACCTATGTATATACAATTTCAGCAGCCTGCATGCTGCATTTCTCTATACATACGTATTATCCTTTATTCTTTCTGACTGGCGCTTCATATGTCGTCATCGTTTTTATCCAAGCCTGACATTTGCATTTAATGCATTCCTGTTTGATTGTTTGTTCATTTGGCTTCTTTGTTCGTTGCTATTCAAGTCGGCGACTCAACTTGACGCAACTTGGTATGGATGCATTTCCGTACTTTTGCATTTTCATGCTTTTTGAAACATTTTTTTTTTTGTTGTGTTTTTTTTTTGTAGGCTGCACTTTTGCATTGACTTATTTAACTCCCATAGGCTTTGCATTTATTATTGGCAGTTGCAGAGATGGAGGCACGAGCGTCGAACACGTGCGCTGTGATGCCTGCAATTAAGCTTGAGATTATTGTTGAAATCAAAAGACAATTAAAAGATCGGGCATGGCATATTTGTGAAATTGTGACTCTCATAACCAAAAACAATAGATATGCAGATCATATGCATATAAAGCGAATAGCAGAGGTTCAAGAATACAGCCTTGTGGTACTCCGCTTTTGAATGGTTAGAATTAAGATTTATTGGTCGATGTAGCAATTGCTTGAAGTGCAGAAGCAGTTGCATCGAAATTGCATCCATATTCTTTATTATTTTTTTCAAATTGCACTTATCAGGATACACTAAACCAGTTGTCAATAATTGAGGCACAGTTGGAGGCAGAGTTCTTATGAACTTAGAATTTATAATGTCTAATGCGGTTTCTATTCATTTTAACCATATTTATTTTTTCCCATACATATAGTTTTTACTTCTCTCCCCCAAAACTTTTCGCTGAACTTATTAGAATATTAGAAATTTTACTCGAGTTAATTTCATGCTCAAGACCCGATAATAAAACACTTTCACAGAGTGTCGTCTTCAGGATGTTAACCCTCAAACAGCTGACAGTTAACAAATGTGAACTTTCCGACTTTGGAACGATGCATTTTTTCTTAAAATTGTTCGAATTTCTTGAAACTTTTACATATTTATTTCAAAATTCGAAATTCAATTACAAAGAAATTGTAATCGTGCATAATTAAAGAAAAGTTTGTTCAATGTATCAGCATTCCGGGCACTTTACAATTCCGAACATGAACCAGGTCCGGTCAGTTCGCTGTCCATTGCCACAGTAAACTTCAATTTGTTTACTGTATTCTATTCAAATTTAAGATCTTTAAATCAAATCTCTACGCTATGCATTAGACTTTGAAATTCACTTTAAATTTAGTTACATCTAAATAAATCAGATACAAAGAAAAACATTTCACTTAAAATTTATGTTTGCAGCTGTAGTATTTCATATTTTATGTTTTTCAATAATTTTGCAGCAGCCGCCTTCAACTCAACTCCATTCGGTGGATCATCAAGTAAGAAATATGATTAATACGGCTAATCAAAAACGTACAAGACAATGAAAAATCAGCCAGAAATAGCAGACGCTGTTCAGCACACTTAAATTAATGGCGCGCAATTTCTGCTACAAATAACAGCACCAAAAATTGAAAATCTTTCAAAATAAAACCTAAACGTTGCAAAAAAAAAAAAAGAAAACAGAAAACAGAAAACAGAAGTAAAAAGTGCTGGCCAATCTATTCAAGCAGCCGTACAACTAAACAGTCATACGAGGGTTGCCTTGTATATTGTTTGCCTTGGTATCCCTAAGTCTTGTTAGATGAAACGCCATCAAAAATTACTGTTTATGACTCAAAAGTGGTCGCCGTTAGCTTAAAGACGAATCTAGAAAAGTTCGTCCAAAACCAGCTGTTGTCCCTAAGGGTCTGTATTTTGATTTAGCCTGCAGTAGGATACATATCACAGAGAAATCCGTTTTGCAAAATCTAGCGTAGCTCTTATTTCAGATTTATCTGGTGCTCCTAAGATCTACTACAAAATATACCTAAAACATTTTTCGTTTGCGTTTTTTTGCAGAAACTGCAGCTGCATGCACCAGAAGAATAGCGCAGAATAGCTCCATCGTCGAATCAGTGACAAAACTGAAGCTAATCTGCACAACAATTCAATTTATTTGTAATAGGAGGAATATACGATAAAGTCTCTTACACTACATTTTAATACACATATCAAAGTTTAGTTAGAAATTTACAAGTAAAGTGGATTCAGTTGGATTCACTAATTCTGCTTCACGGAACACAATTAATTTTGGGTTAAGGCTCCACAACAACATTACAAGAAACAATAACAAAACATAACCAAACACGAGTCTGTCTTCCATATCACAGTTCAAATACTTTGATCTTTATTTTCCGTATTTTTTAAGTTAGATTGATCCAGTATTAGTGGAATATGCGTACGACGGTTCATTTTGAACAGCTGTTAAAATTATAGGGATGAAAGATTAAATACTCAGTAAGTATTTTTAAATTATATCTGAAGTGTGCCCAACTCGAATATATTAAAGAAGTAAAAACAAAAAAAAAAAATTATTTTACTTCCGACAGAAAAATGCTCGTAGCGATTGGTCCAAAGTAATGTTGTTCAAAACACATTCATGACATCGTAACAGGTGATACATCTAAGCGGAAAACTAGCAATCGACAGTATGGGTGTTCCAGGACGAGCCAAATCCACCATTAGCTGTTTCCGGCCAAAGCACTTCGAACGGAATGGTTGTCTGTTTTTTTTTTTTTTTTTTTTCAGAAAACTGGGCATGTTACAACTGTTCCATTAGAGCACCGTAGCACTGTCAATTCTGAATTGTGCACAACTATTTGTTTGCCAGAAGTTTTCGAAGAATTGAGGTGTATCAAACACAAAACTACGAAAATGCTCTCAAACATCGGTTCAGACAAGACAGTTTTTGATCACTCAAAACATCAAATTGATGGATGATCCGCCTAACAGCACTGACTTGGCATCCAAGGACTTCTTTTTTGTTTCCGCACATCAAAAATAAATTGCGGAGTCGATGACTGAAGAGGCTGTTATATCTTTCAAATAACTTGTTTTGGAGGTACCCAATTCTAAGTATGGATGCGGTGAAGTATGTACTCGATATGTATCGATACTTTCTTCAAATTTGAATCGATACTCATCCCTGATAAATATCAATATTCTAATTCTATATCTGAATGTACTCATCTGTACACAAAATTCTGTAAAGAACAAAGCTTGACTATACGAATGCAGTTTCTTCAATTAAACACTTTCTCTACTTGGTATTCCACAAAATTAACTAAAAAATAAACCTTGCAGGATATAATAAAATAGAACACAACGTTCTTACAAATTTTTCACTTAAGTATACATACCTACCCATAGCTTCGATAATTTACGCCGAGATATACAATTAAAGTATCGACGATTTCCAAGTAAAACTATCGATGCATTCCGGTATCAGCGCATCTCTATTTCTGAGTGGCAAAGCTTTGCTCGTAGATCGTTTTTATGCTAAAACATGTCCAACTTTTCAATGGAAATTGCAGTTGGCACAAGCCAAGGCGCACAATGCACCAGGTAACCCGCGTCCAAAGCAAACATTTGTTCAAGAATTTCTACTTTCATTCGTTCGTCAGACGGTCATGCAGTCAGTCAGTCAGTCGTACTCTAGCTGATTCATTAATTTAGACAGTTATCAGCGCTGAAGAATCCAATTAATTGCACACTGAAAAGGCTTACAGCGATGGAAGCTGCCTCAATATGAAGTATTTCTCTGGTTGGAGGAGGTAGTGCGCAAGTTTAGTGTTGAACTTGCGAGAGGGTGCACAAAACTCAGGCACAGTTTTCCCCTAAAAATTAAATGCCTCATGTTCTTTGAGTTTGATGGCTTGTACTGCTGGCATGTTTCTTATGGCCAACAATTAATTTTATTATTTCACCAAAAAAATCGCACTTGACATAGAATTTCTGGTAGCTACGGCGGCTGAGGAGGCGGCTAGTTATGTAGTGTAGGGTAGCTTCCTTAGACCATTGAAAGTGGCATGAAATCAAAAACTAAAAGAAAACTGCTGCTTGTTTTCTCGACTCGTAAAGTATCTAACCGAACCAAAAGTATCTACAAAGAAATAAAATTAATGAGCGCTAATTTCTGCTGGCTGGTCGTACATGGCGTATGCGTAATATTATTTGTATGTTCGCCTTTGTAAGGCTTAATTGGCAATAAATATTTGTCACCGTGGGGTAAATGAGCTGAACTAAGCGTAAATCCGCACACAGCTTAACCAACAGTACAACCAAATAGATAAATATACATATATATTGTAGTTAGATACAGCATGGGGTAATGCGGATTTTCACTTAGTCATTTTGTTGAGGCGTTTTTGCGTCTTAGCAACTTTTGCAGCATTTAACATCATTATCACTAAAGCCATGAACATTATCGCCTTCGTAATCAGCATCAGCATCAACATCAACATCAACATCAACATCACATTCATGAAATACTCAAGACTTGGCAGGCTTTATGCTGCTATTCTATCTATTCTATCTATTCATCCAACCATGCATCCATTCATCCATTTATCCATTTATCCATCGATGCCATCAATTTTGCAAAATTCTGTACTTGAATATGGCTTTCATGTCAACCCTTATTTCGCATTTGCCAGCTCATCTCATGATGTTCGATTCTTACTGCTTCTTCTTAACTCAACCGCATGCTACAAATGTCAAATCCTTGCAACCCTTCACTGCGTATGATGAAGTCGCCGAAAGGTGAAAATCGTGAAAAGCGCGTGTTATGACGCATAAATTTTTCTATTTCGTTCTTGGTTTTTTTTGTGGATACTTTTTTTTTTTTTTTCGAATTTTGACTTTTGTATTGCTTAGAAATGCAAAAGTATTCATTTTTCTTAGAAATCCTTGCTTCATCTGTCACATGCCGCGAAATTTACGCATTTGTATTTTAGATGTGTTTCCTTTGTGTTTGTACTCGAACCGTTGATATTGATTGACACTGTTAATGTACAGATTAATGATGCTTGAAAAATTCTGCAATAGTGCTCGGTTGTATTCGTATTTTAATCAGAAGTCATGCATATATGGAAAATTTCTGATATAAAAGACAATTGCAGAACATATTTTGCAGCAACCACTTAAAACAACAAATTTACTTTGCTATAACAAAAAAAAATTCTAAGTTAAGCAATCGTCCTATTCCTTCCATCCTCGAGATTTTGGTTTGATTGTTGGTACGAAGAGCTTTTATAACCTAAGTAAGATACTTATCAATTTGGCCGAAATATGGCCACTAGAAGGTATAGCTCCCATACAAAAAGACTGGGATTTTATTTTGTTTTATGAAACATGTTCTAATTAATTCAGTCATTATAAGCAAAATTAGATGCAAACAAAGGAAAAATCTTAAACTAATTTTTAAAGAAAGCAGTTTATATCAAAAAACCAGAAAAAATCCGTCACGGGTCGTGCTTCCCCCTTTCATTGAGGCTGGATTGGAAAATACATAATTTGTATACGATTTACACATAGTGTGAAATGGTATTATAAGTTGGTCTGAAAGTTTGTAACGCAATAAAGGAGTCATCGTAGACCCCACAAAGTATATATATTCTTGTTCAGCTCGACGAGACGAGTCGATCTAGCTATGTCCGTCTGTCTGTCTGTCTGTATGTTCTTGCGCATTTGTTGGGCACCAATTTCTATGCTATCCAGTTGAAAATTTGCACACACACTTCTAATTATTGCAGTTTAATAGAGTATCAACCACGCCCACTTTTTGGGGTAGCCGCCATACAAAGCCACCGCCCACTTTTTACTTTTTGTATGAAAAACTTTTTTATTGTAATCAATATCAACTTAATAATTGATATGGTAGCTTCTAGTGGACGGATACTTCACATACACATAAATGGGTGGAACCCGTAAGTTTGGTAATGCCCCTATACCAACCCACTGCACAATTTTGTGTTTTTGTATGAGAAACTTCTTTACAATAGCCAATATTAGGTTGAAATGCGATGTGTTGCCTTTTTATGATTAGACGCTTAACATACATAGACTAATAGGTGTGTCTCGCCCACTTTTTGGGGTAGCCCCCATACAAACCCAAAGTTCACTTTTATGCATTTGTATAAAAAACGTAACTATTAACTTGAAATTCGATATGGCGGTGACCCGCCCTCTTTTTGGGGTAGCCCCTATTTAAATGGTATTGGAGCTGCGGTTCAATCGAAGTTAACGTTTTTTCTTTTTCTTATATCTCGTTAAAATTTGTCTTCAAAAAAAAAAAAAAAAAAGTTCGAGAAATTTACTGGAAGAAAGAATTTGTAACATTTTTTGTATTATATACCGTTTTCGTGAAAATTGCCACTAAATAAACCCATAAAAATAAATTTTTACAAATGTTGTTCTATAATTCATAATGTCTCCGACAAAAGTCTAAAACTTGCCAGAGTTGTAGTATTTTTGGAATTTTGGTCGTGGAACCACAATTTTTTTTAGTATTTCGTCAATATATCCGCTAAATTTTTTACCAAATGCGAAGAAATATAAACCAGATTAAAAAAAAATCGTAAGAACTTTAATTTCTGCCTTCACAACAAAGCCTAAAAGTTAACAGAGTTATAGTATTATTATACCATTCACACAAATTGTGTGAAGTGGTATTATCAGTTTGTGTGAAATTTTGAAACGCATTAAAGGAGGTATCGTAGACCCCATAAAGTATATATATTCTTGAACAGCTCGACGAGGGGAGTCGATCTAGCCATGTCCGTCTGTCTGTTTGTATGTTGTTGCGCATTTTTGGGGATCAAGTTTTATACTACCCACGTACACTTCTATTTATTGCAGTTTAATAGAGAATCAAGATTGACCCACCTTTTTTTTGGGTAGACCCCATAGAAACCCACCACCCAGTTTTGTGATTTTTATGAAAATATTCTTTATTTTAATCAATATTAGCTTGAAATTCGATTTGGTGGACGCACAAAGGCATTTATATGAAAAACGTCAATATCTACCTAAAATTCGATAAATTCGTCCCACGTGTACCGCCCATTTTTTTTTTGGGGCCCTATTTGAACCGCCCACGTTTATGTTTTACAATACGATTTAAAATTTCATGTGAATGGTTTTGGAGCTTCGGTTCAACACGAGTGAACGGTTTTTCTTGTTTTTCATATTTTTATAGTGAACGGATTTTTCTGGATTTTTGATATATGTACCTTTGTTTATGGAAGCTGCAAAGCTAACAAAAAAAAAACCATCGGAACTTATTTCTACACCCGACAGTTTAATAATAATTTCAAACGATTAAAAATATCAGTTAATTGGAATATGCACATAGAGCAGATCCCTGGGTTGCCTCAGAACATCGGTTTCGGAGTGAGCGAATTGTGGAAAAGCAATCACTATATTGAATATCAATTCACTATTCCCTCTTTAAGTGATGGTTGGTGTACGGCGTTTTTATCGCACTACCGCAAAATAAAATTTACCAGTGAAGACACAGAGGAATCGGCAGATTGATGGACCATGACCAGGATATGCACTTGGAATGATAGAATCCTCCACAGAAAGCTGCAAACATTCAGCCCGTTTGATTATCCTAATACATGGCTGACATTACTGTAGCACAGGAAAAGCGATTGATAGGATAGGGTTGCACTTTAAAGCCATCTTCTGACATATACTAATGTTGCTATTCCAGGAAGTTGGATGCAGTTTCGTTGTTAGTACAAAACTACGCGATCTCGTCTTCAGTTCCGTACCTGTTTGCGAGCGCCTGGTCACGATTATATTGTTACTTTCTTATTTTTAGCTTTGGCATAAAGTTTCTACTTTCAAAATATGATGTTAAAAATGGATGTGGCAGATGCAATTTTAACTCGTACGACCTATGCATTTACCATACTTCGTTAATTTACGATTTTGTCCATTTACGTGTTGAATTATAGAATGTTGTTTTATAAGTCTGAACTGATACACAGCTAATATTTGGTTCTGATTTATAATGGGTTGAAGCCTTGATAGTAACAGAAGTTCTGTTAGTTGCTTAGAAATAAAGAGACATAAATACATAATACTTTCTATGTTAAAACAGTCTTGAAATCGTACTTCTCTAGCTTCGTAATTTCTACATTAATTGCATCTGCATTGCCACTATAAACAGTTTTCACCAAATTTTTATTTTTTTGGAGTAATCAGAAATCACAAGCCAGCAGATCCGGAGAATATGATGCTAATCGTAATATGGCATTTAATCCCAGTTTCTCTGCAAATATTTCTTGTACTAATCGTGGGTCATCGGCAACTTTTTTTTATTTATTTATTTAACCACAACCAGTGCGTGACGTAGGGTCTGGGCCAAAGCCGCATGAGAAGCAAGTGGTCATTGCAAGTGGCTCGATCAGCCTGTAACTCCATCCTATAGGAAACGTGCATTGTGACAGGAAATGAAGTCTTTTGTACCCTGGCTCGGATATGGCTAAGTTAATTTATCTAGGATCTTCTCCGTCTCTTTAATGAAACGGAGAATAACCTTAGACGAGGTGTTTCTGATCACATCAGATGTAATAAAGGGTCTATCCATCTGCTCAGCCTGGCCAAGTTTCGTCATCCTCTAGACAGAGTCTGCACTCTGTTTCTGAGGAGAGCTAGTTTATTTAGGTGATATTTCAGTGCATGTTGGCCACAAGCAACCTCAGCTTAGATCTATTAAGATATACGTTGGTTTTTGGGTATATAGGACGAGTTAGTTAGCTTGACCTGTCGTAAACCAGGATATTGTAACCAGCACCGCGAGGCAGTGCTTTTAAACCGATCTACTATGAAAGATTTTGACTTAGCCCAGCTAAGTCCGTAAAAAGGCTCTGGCTAGTTCATCAGCACTTTCGTTGCCTGATATACCCTTATGACCAGGTACCCAACAACCCGGATTGACAGTCGTTGGAGGATGTCGCAATATTGAAGAACTAGTCTCGATTTAGTAGCCGCTTGGCTATTTGAAAGCATGATTATTTTGGCTCCTTTAGGACTTTTATCCAAAAGATGTCGGGAAGAGATGTGCAGAACTCGATGGCGTTGACCTCAAATTGAAAAACCGTGGGCCAGGCACTCGCACCTACTATGAAAGATTTTGACTAAGTCCGTAAAAATGTTCCGGACATATAAAGGAAGTTGGCGAACCAGTACTGGCTAGTTCATCAGCACTTTCGTTGCCCGCGATACCCTTATGGCCAGGTACCCAACAAATCGCGACTTTACGGCCGATTGACTGTTGTTGGAGTATGTCGTAACATTGAAGAACCAGCCTCGAGGAGAAGTTCCAAGAGGTTAGTGCTTTAATAGTCGCTTGGCTATCTCAAAGTATGGTTATTTTAACCCCTTTAGGACTTTTATCCAACAGCTGTCGAGCGCAGACCTCACATTCTAAAACCGTGGGCCAGGCACCCAAGGCAATAGAGATCCTGGTGTTGGGTCCGAAGACACCCGCACCTGTGCCCGTATCGGTAAGTGAACCTTCAGTGAACCAATTGATCGTAGATGGTCCAGTACTAGGGTTGCCCTCCTCGCAGTCTGATAGAGTGGGAAGCAGAACTCAGAAGCGTCTGCCGAAACCCTATGTATTTATCATTGCCACATTTCTATCGTCGGTCAAGGATTTTTGACGACCTTTTACCCAAATCTGTTCAGTGTGAAATCTTCAGAAATTTGTTACACATGTAGTTTGACATTCACTGACATTCACTGGCTTCGCCGAAAATAAAGATATTTTATGTTTTCTCGTCTCCATGCCGATCGATCTATCTGAAGTAAAGTACTGCAATGTCGTAAGACAAACATCTTCCGTTTATGGATTTTAAAAAAAGCAAAAACTAATTAGCCGGATTTTTGTTAGTCCACCGTACAAAGCACCTCAAAGTAGAAATTCGTGAACAAGATAATTTCTTGCTTGTTTAAAAGCTTAGCTAGTAGAATTTAAAATACATTTTTTACTCATATTAAAATCTATGCCAACATTCTACATCCCAATATTAGACTTTAAGCTTAAATCTTAACAATATAAAAAAGACATAAATTTTTTTTCTTGAATCACATTCATCCATTTCATATTTTACATATCACCTTCAACCACATCTCTGTCACTCTGTACTATTTCAATGACATTATGTTAATTTTTTGAATTGATTTTCGAAATTCCGTACATTGAACTGAACTATGAAAGAGATCTTTATGAAATGTATTCAAAAGCCTTCACATGGCAACAATGTTGCCGTGTGCGCCTGACAACAGATACAAAATGAATCCAAAATAATCTAAATACAGAAGTAATTTCAATTTTGTATTTTTAGCAGCCCAATGTGCTGTTTTAGTGTTTCATCCGCTGGAAGAGCTATAAAAAATTGACTTCTAATGTGCCTCAATAACAATAAAGTTCATTGTTATTGCCTTCTCGATTCGATTCGATTCGATTGTCTCGTGATGTGCTCCATTTGAAAAAACGAAAAAATCGAGAGTCAGACAAATGGAAATCATAAACAGAACAAAAATGTTTATTTCATTTTTTGGCTAAATTTAAAATTCAATTACATTTTCAAATACAATTTCTAGAAGATATCTTAGAAATTTGAAATTCCATTCTCAGCAGTTCAAGTCAGTTGACTTCGTTTTGATAAAACAAAATGAATCTCATTGCGAGCGAGAGTTCAGTTTCAAGGTGATTTGGAATCACAATATACTCTTACATATGTGAATATTTTTGTAATTGATTTGAAGAGATGTGAATTTTATAAGCAATTTGATATACATAGTTTGAAATGCGATCTATGAAATGCAACTTTTAATGACACTGAAAGCTTTTCAGTTATCAAAATTTTGATTGAACATAGTAGCAAAAATAATAATTTTTTTTTTTTTTTATTATCTTAAGTGAATGTCGATCAGTTTACTTAAAAACTATAATACTTTTTGAGTTTAGCGTAGCAAAGTGCTGTGATTTTTTGAATATGCCTACGCCAGGTGCCACGTCTTTCAAAGTTAAAACCTAAGTAGCATACATGATCAACATGAGGTATTACCAAATTGTTGAGCAAAACGGGCGGGCAGTTCCCTTGCCTCAATGAAAAATTACAGTGACTAGATTTTTCGTTATTGAATTTTATATTCCAGCGATTTGCCCAACGTTGAAAATCTTCAAGATAGTTTTGAATGTTAGATGAAGCTTCGTGTGGACATTCTGAGTTTGCAAGTATGGCCGTATCGTCAGCATATGTAGCCAGAAGCATGTTCTCATTAACTGGAACTGGCATATCAGCAGTATACAAAGTATAAAGGACAGGACAAAGCACAGTCCCTTGTGGTACACCAGCTCCAATGCGGCGGATCCCTTAGCTCTCATCTCCTTGACTATGGAGGCACGGTCAAGCAAGTACGACTTCAAAAGGATGAACTGAAGCAATATTGATTTTATTTTGAAGAGAATGCCTTCAATCCAGACTCTATCAAAAGCTTGCTGCACATCAAGAAAAACAGCACAGCTATATTGCTTGTTCTCATAGGGCTTAAGAATATGTTGGAAAATTCTGTGCACGTGTTCAGTGGTCCCATGGTGATGCCTAAAGCCAAACTGATGATCAGGAATGGCACTCTGGACGTCTAAAGCAGGTAACATTCTACCAAGAAAAATTCTTTCAAATATTTTTGAGAAAGTCGGTAGTACACTAATTGGTCTATAAGACGCAACAAGGTTTTCTGGTTTGCCAGGTTTCGGTATCATTATAATTACAGCGCACTTCCATTGAGATGGGACGGATGCGATGGATGCGAATCATGGTATTGAAGAGTAGTACCAAAAACATTATTGCTTTATCAGGAAGCGCATTTGCCACTCTGCCATCAATTCCGTCATACCCTGGAGCTTTCTTTTTCTTAAGCATTTTAATCTGCAGACGAACCTCTTGCGGAGAGATAGGCTTGATAGACAGCATATTTGTGCAGCTCTCTTCCAGAAAATTAGCGGTGTCTCGCACATCATCTAATTCAGCTAGATCGAATTCAGCTAGATCAGCGGCAAATGCCTCAGCTTTCTCTTTATCCGTGCGGCACCAGGAGTTGTTGAAGTCTTTGATAGGCACGTGTCTCAAAGGTTGCCTCTTTACGCAACGTGTCGCTTTCCATAAGTTAAACCCATAGTTCTTGTTGGGGTCAGCATTGCGAAGCATGTCATCAAAGAATTCACTGCGTACTACATACAGCAACTTTTTCAACTCCGCAGCAATTCTTTTCCATGCCAAACGATCACGCTCATTACGGCTTCGCATAAAACGATGTCGAAGTCTGCGCTTTTACTTAACCAAGTCCAAGATCTCAGCATTTAAAGATGGCCTATTTAAATCTGGAAGATTCAATAATGATTGATTTTGAGTTGCAAATTCAGGCGCTTCAAAGATATGTCGAGTGAACAATTCAGCAGCATCCACGTCCACGTCCTCAGTAGAGCAAAATTCCATATTAAGGTTGAGAAGCTGGTCAAGACGCTGTTGGAAAATCGGCAAGTTAGCTTGTCTTGGCAAAAGTTAGTATTTATCACTAAGACGATTCCAACGAGCCTAATACCAAGCAAATCGGCTTACTCTTTCAAAAGTTATGAATTTTTTTAAATATTTGAAGAGTTAATGAAATAGTTTGCGTGCCTGTTTTTGTTTCAATCGTTTAGAAAACTCTTTGGTACAAGATTTTAGTACATAAAAATGTAAAACTATTTTCAATATGGAAAAGCTCAGATTTCACTTTAAAAAAGTTTTTCACAAAATGGTTCATGGATTTGTATAGGGGCTAGGAAGAGGATGTCTATAAAAAGGCATCACATTGCACATCAACCTAATATTGACTTTAATAAACAAAGTTTTCATGAAAAACACAAAAGTGGGCAGTAGGTTTGTATGGGGCTACCCCGAAAAGTTCTATGAAAAATTTCAATATTAGGTGGAAATGCGATGTTGTGCCTTTTAATGGACATTCGCTTTAAATTGGGTCACAACTGGTGTCGGCTGCCTATATGTTCCTGAAAGAGAAAATATTAAGCTTTAAAATTATGTATGAATTTTAAAAAATTTGGTATTAAACCATTGTGCGACGGAGACATTTGGGTGGACGTTTTGTGGGATGAATGATGGGTCATTTAGGTGGAAAGTTAGAACAACGGCTAGAGGGACATATTTTAAAAAGACATCGAAGTAAGAACTGTTTGCGAATTGTAAGTCACAAAATTTTGGCGAATTTTAGCACTAATGCATACTAGCATTAAAATTTTTTGCAAAGTTCATAATGCATTTCGATAAAGTATTTTATGATTTTTGTAACAAAAACTTTTGGAACGAAGTTCCTTATCGCACGTTACACTTTTGACAAATGAAGGCTAGAATAAATAAATAAAAAAACGGGAACATTTGGCTGGTCGTTTAGGGGGACATTTGACGTTACATTTGGGGGGACATTTGAAGGAATATTTGGTGGGTCATTTTGGGTGGTCGTTTGTGGGGATATTTAAGGGAACGTTTGGTGGAGCATTTCGGGGAAATTTGTTAGGATATTTGGTGGTCGTTTGAATGTACATTTAAGGGAACATTTGTGGGGAGATTTAGGTGGTCGTTTGTTGGCATTTGGGGGGAAAATTGAAGGGACATGGGGCAGTGGGTGGGAAAAATGTTGCAAGGGGATGGGAGGGAAAGATTCAAATAAATTTTTGTATCTTCACTTACAAAGATACTCAGGAGAGATCTATTCGTTCAAACGTACGTTTGGATGGACAGACATGTAAAACATTGTCTTCCGCATTTGATATAGAATATAGTTGTATACTCTGTATAGAGTCTGCCACGACTCCTTATGCCACGACTCCTAAAATACCCTTTTTCCATAAATGTACAGGGTATAAAATGTAGTGATTTTAAAATATGGTAAAACCGCCTATTTTTTGCGAAAAAATCTTATCACACAGAACTTTAAATATTAGTTTCTGACTAAATTAAAAATAACTATAACAGTGATCCCACACATACGCGTACAAAGATTAAAGACATAATTTAAATTCTTATAATTCTCGATATATCTGAATATAACACTAGTTTAATGCGAAAATGTAGAAACTTTCTCTTTCATTTTTAGAGTAATTTAGGTGCACTGAATTTTATCCAGATAACGGTATTTGATGAAAGTTTAAATTTCAGGCTTATTCTCATTTGATTATTTTTTACCAACAACAAAGAATTGTACTATCCAAAGTTTTTAGTCCATAGTTTAATCAATTCTAAAAAATTCAAGATGATACCGCTTCGCTTTAGCTATCAACTTTATTTATTTTATCATCGCATTCAAATTTACAAATTCAGCTTAATCGAATGTGTAGAAGTTGGTTAAAATCGAAATCATCAATTTGAATACGTTAATTAAAACTATTTAAAATTTATACATACACAGAGCGTCACAGAAGCCTACTTTATCATGTCACATGCAGGCTGTTAAGTTAAGACAAAGGACATCACCACATTCACTTTGGGAATATTAGAGAGAAAAAAGTCCCTATGAAAAATTCTCACATTTTGAACTAAACAAACATATGTGTGACAGGCAAATGCAATGCAGCTGCACGATACATATTTCCTATAGTGGACAAATAACTTTGACAACCATGGCAAATTCCAGAGCGCACTCCATACCATCGACACATGTCCATAGTAATAGTGCAAAATCAGAGCTAAACTCAACAAATTACATTGGGCAAAGTGAAGGAATAACCGGCGCCCGGAGCTGCGTCCGAGCCACGGACCAGATGAGCACGATAAAACGCATAAAACGTATCTAGAAGTAATGAAGGATTTTCCAGCGTATGTTGCGGGAATTTTCCATTCGAAAAAGCCGACAATAGAACACATCGAATCTAGTTAAATCGAATCGAAAAATGGGGGTTGAAAATGGACGCGTCCAGATGCTATGCGAAATTATTATACGAGCTTGCAAAGGAGCGAGCGTACATAGTACATAGTATGTACGCAAGGACGAGCGGCGGTAGCAGCGAAATTTATCGCTTGTTGCTAAGCGCGCGGCTGCAGTTTTACTTAGTTGTACGAAGGACCTTGCAGGATATGGCATGGCAGTGGTGCGGCGAGTGCGGTGCGCTAAGTTGCTTTTTATATACTACATAAATGTATATGTATGTATGCTATATGGGTGAATGGGCTTTCCCACTGACTCAGTGACTGACTAACTGAGCGAGCGAGCTAAAGGACGAAAGGACAACGGTTGTTTGTGTCTGTGTGAGCGACGCGTGTTCAACTCAGGGGTTGTTGCACAGAAAAAATCGCATCATTATAATAGCTGAAATCTGTTTAAATGAAATGCGACGAACGACGATGAATTGAATGAATGCGTAAATGAATGAATGAACGAACGAACGAACGAGTGACTATTTGAATGAATGAATGAATGAATGAATGAATGAATGAATAAAGTGAATGTTTCAATTGCAACCCCCTGGCATAGTTCATGATACACATTGCGGCCGGTGACACCCTTCGCTTAGGCCTTTTTTTTCGTTCTTTTTTTTTTTTTTTTGGTTCGGAGGACAGCATATCCGCGTGCGGCGTTTATATTTATTTTATTTGAATTTTCGCCCCTCATGCATACATACATACATATATACAGCAGCGGTAAGGAGCAACATCAACAAGAACAACAAACACGTCCTTTTTGCGTTAAATTTTGCCTGAAAAAGCAAACAAAACTGCAAACAAAAGACGAACCGAACCGAGTAGAAAAATCCATTTAAAAAATCCGACATTGCGTCATCGCAAATATACACACAGAGAAACACCTTCGCCGTTATCCTGCGTCCTTTTGTACAACTGCAGTTAGCAGCTTCCTTTGTTGCCAGGCAGTAGCAGGAATGGCATAAAGCAGGCCAGGCGTCCTCACTCTTCTGTCGCTGCTGCTTTTAAGAGAGTAACGTTTAAAGTTTTTACAAGCTAACTGAGAATCTAGCAATTATTTTGTTTAGTTTTGTATTTATGCGATTATTTTTAATGTTACTTTACTGCGTACCAATCAAAACTATTACAAAGAGAGAAAGACAGAGAGAGAGAGAGAGAGAGAGAGAGAGAGAGAGAGAGATAGTCAACAAAATAATACCAAAGCACATACAAAACTAAACTAACAGTCTGATATCTCTGTCTCGCTCATAGAGTCTTGTTAACTTGTAACTGACTGCTAGCATGCTATAGTTTAATATTTCTGTGTGTGCGTTTATAATTGATGTAAAGCCTATGCGTCTTTGATTCGCCAAAAATTTCATCCGATTTTAACAAAATAGAGCGTGTTTACATCTGCAAATGAATGTCATTTAAACCGAGCAAAGTGTCTTTCTATCAATATTTTTGTTCGCAAGGTAGTGCTTGATTCTTCAAAATTTTGCAGTTCGATTGAACGTTAATTTAAATTCTGATTGGATTAAAATTCATTTTAGTATATTTCAACATGTCTCTTGCCTTAACGCTGAAAAATCAGAAACGGAACCATTAGTAGAATACATATATGTATGTTATCATGACATGAAATATAAGAGTTTTTACCAGAAATTATACCGCACACTACATTATAACCAGACATTTCCGAATATTATATATTCCGCATAATTGTTTTTAACGAAGAACAATGTTGTTCTTAAAGCATAGGTTGCAAATTAAAAATATTCGGTACACAACGAAGCGTCAATACACTTCACACACCTTCTTTTCAATTTTAAGGTATTTGTTGTAGCGCAAAGCTATGCGAAGCTTCCGTCTATTAGAGTTTCATCAAGTTTCAAGTATATTGACTGTAATGAAAAATATTTTGATGCAAATTGCGAAAAATGAGTGGATGTGATATTTGTTGGTATCATAGTTGTGATGCACGATATGTTCAGCCTAGGAACATAAGAAGCTTTCATAACCTATTTCAGTTGGATATCTAAAAAACTGAGCGATTTGTTTTAATTCATACAGACAGACACAAAGACAGACACAAATTGTTCGATTCACTTTACATGTGAAGACTATACAAAAAAAAAAAAAACATTAGCATTAAAGAATGTTTCAATCGAGTTTGCTCGACTTCGAGATACCCTTTGCTTACTAAAGTCTATTTGAACTATTGATTATATTCTTTTTATGTCTGATCTGGCCATATGCGGAATATTTGATTAGAATTGATAAAAATTAGGATTTTTTAAAGACAAGGAAAAATGTTAACTTCGATGAATCCGAAGCTTTTAGTTACTCTTCAGATTTAAAATTTTTAGATTTAAAATATGAAAATGCATGCTGCAGTCCTTAGTTAACAACAATTCGTTGTTGGCGTCATCAATATGTGAGTTAGTGCGTTGGAAAGGTATTTTCCTTTTAACTTTCAGTCAAGAGTTTGTTGACATTTGGTTCACTGGAAACAGATGTATTTCCGTCGGCCGGGATGTCCTTCAGGACGGCGATACAAGTTTTTGGAATGGCTTTTACGCTTTTCTTCTATCGGCAGAGGCATGTTTTCCAAAGAGGTAGCACGGGGCGTAGTTATTGGTAAAAAGGTTTTTTTCAATGAAAATGTTGGCTGATTTATTTATATTTACCATATCTAGCATCATGTTCTTTTTATTGAAGTTTCTATATATTATATTAGCTTCTATAAATATTACGTTCTCCGTTTTGTTCTCTGCATATAAAAATGGGTCGAATTTTTAAAATTTACTTTCAAAATGTGTTCCACTATATAGACCAAGAACAGCCCATTCTTCCAGTTGATCTTATGTCTCGAAATGCCATATGAAACAAATACAGTTATATTACTTAATATAATTTTTGAAAATGCTTTCTTTCATACAGTGAACGTAAGAAAGACCATTTCTTCATAATGAACGTAACTAAATCCCTGTTGACATACCAAACTAACATAATGATGTTCAAAATAGGTTGTCATTCGATCCAATGGGTCCAGAGTGTTGCAATATGCTTAACACGATTTAAAATACAGTCTCTACATTTGCAAACATCGAAAAGAACTTTTGGTGTAACCCTCATATTAATCTACACAGCTCATATTACGCTCGAGTCGAGCACTTAAGCAAACGGCGAACGTGCCTGGCGCACACCATTCAAATCAACATAACATCGAGCCGCATCCTTTTGTGACTCCCTGCATATATCTGACTCTCCATCTCCCTATCTCTCTCTCTCTCTCTCTCTCTCTCTCTCTCTCTCTCTCCTCCGTCTATCTATCTTGCTTACTCACCTTCCGCTTAGCTTCATCTGTGGTTGGTTGCTATGGCAAATCCTTTTTGTGGCACTCATATTTTTTCAGTGGATTAGTTTGTGGAAATTGCGTTTGCTTCTAGGTTGTCAGGCTTGTTTTCATCATCATACTGCCTGCCTGCCAGCACCTCTCTCCCCACTCGACAGTCCACACTCCTCGCCTCACACCTCTTGCCACATGCTTTGCGTTGCATGCAATCTCGTATGAGTTACTGACATAATTAGGACTTAACTCGCAGTCACGCGTTGCGCATACGAAACCAACCCAATACAACCAACGAGAACCAAAGAGCGACCGCCGGCGGTGTCATATTCATGCAGCTTCATCTTTATTGTAGTCCTGCAGGACTTAAGTTGACTCCATATGTATATGTATGTATATACTTGGCTCTGCTGTATATTTCTATATATCTGTATCTGTATAAATGTATCTGCATATGTGCGCCGTTGCTGCACATTTTCAAGGTCGGAGTTAAGTGGCGCGTTTTGCTCTTTGCCGTACTACGAGTATATACTATATACAATACTTAGATGATATTGATGTTGTTGATGATGCCTTTCCAGCTGCTACTGCTCTTTACTGCACGTATACGAGTATCTATCTCGGTTCTGTTCTGGAAATTTGTTTTATTTATTTTCAGCTTGCCATGCAATTAATTTTATGAAATTGACCTACGCACCGGATTAGATTTCATACCCCATATTCATTCATATGCTTCTATTTCAGCGTAATTGAAAAGATTAGTATGAGGCAAATTGATGGATATGCATGCTGATTTTCATGGAAGAAAAATAAAGAAATTGTAAAAATAAAATCTATGTTTTCAATATGTTATTGGTTTTACGAAACAATATTTTCGTTAAAAACTATATTATCCATGATTTCCTTTAATTGGATTCAATAAAATGTCAATGGATCATACGTGAATTTCGATGAAACAGCAGCAATAATACGCTAGAGATGGTAGTTAAAAACAGCTGTTGCACCAGAAAACATCGATTATGTACATGAACTAATAGGGCAAGACCATCATGTGACATATCATGAGTTTGAGGCATCGTTCGGCATGATATTACATGAAAACTGACTTCCAACGACTACTTTTTGTTCCAGCACATCAGAAATGAATTCAGAGGTCTACTTTTATCGATGCCTAAAGAAGCTCTTGAAGCATTTAAATATCTTGTTTTGGAGGTAACCACTTCTGGGTGGCAAAAGTGTATTTTCAAAAACAATAAAGTCGTATTCATTGATAAATTGCTATTTTTCATTATTAGACGCACAATATTAAAGGCAACCCTCATACATATATGTATGTTGAGTTCGATTAGCGCATTATTCTTGGAAGCTATAAAAGATACTACGTTTATTTGTTTTATAAAAAATTCAGAGTGTATTGTGCTTCAAAAAGTTTATCACGAATTTCTTCTCCAGTTCCATGTGAAAACTTTTACGGATTGAAACATTCTTATAAAACTAGTCACCTCACCAGCAAAAATTAATAGCAGAGAAAATGAATCTAAAAAATTATTTTTGTAGATTGTGAATGCAGTTCGTTTCTCCATGGTTTGTCATGTTTTGTCCAAATTTAAACTTCGTTTGCTTGCCGTCCGAAATAAAGAGAAAACAAAATTTTGTTATCGCATTTATAGGTGTTTGACCAACAAACTGTTTTTTTTTGGGGGGGGGGGGGTTGTTTTCATAGGACAATCCTTGACTAACATTTAACAAACGCACTGTATTCCAAAGAAAATGAAAATTTCACACTTTTGGGATCACAAATTAAGAATTTGAATTTGGAATAGTTTTTTTTTTTCGTTTTTTATATTTTAAATGTTGAACAAACGAAGTTCTGACTTGGACAAACGTTGGACAAAGGAGCTGCAATTACAAACATCACAATTTTACGTTTCGGGGTGCCAACTTCGCAGAATATATTTAAATATATTTTTAAATATTTTTTTTGGAGGTTGAACAAACGAAGTTTAATCTTGAACAAACCTGGAACCTTGAATTAATAAGAGGCCGCGACTAGTAAATGAACCAATATTCGAGTTTTCAATTTCTTGCCGCTAAAACCTATTGTCAATTAGCGTCTTTGGCAGCTTGTGTCCTTTGTTTCAAACGTAAACGTGTTTTTGTGGGGAGTTCTTCTTCATTACTTTAATACGCTTCAGGAGTTGTCAGAATCATTGGGAGTGGGTGAGTCGACAGTTAAAAAACGTCTAACAGCCATGGGATTGATTCAAAACCAAGGAAACTGGGTGCCATTACGACTTTTCGCTTGTGAACATCTCCTCAAACGCCAAAAAAGAAATGGTTTTTTGCATCGCATTGTGACTGGCGATGATACGACAACCTCAAGTCATGGGTTTTGCCCGGACAGTCAACAACATCCTTCGCAAAGCCGAATATTCATGGCATGAAGCTTATGCTCTGTATTTTGGGGGCCGGAATACGAAGAAAGGCTCGACAAAGTGATTTTGCCGCATGACAACGCTCGACCACATGTTGCAAAACCGGTCAAGACCAACTTGGAAATGCTGAAATGGCAAATCCTACCCCACTTTTTCATATTCATCAGACATCTCTCCTTCCGACTACTACTAGTTCCGGTCAATGACACATTACCTGTCCCAGCAGAAGTTCACTTCATATGAACAATGCAAAAAATGGGTCGATAATTGGATTGCCTCAAAAGACGAGTCGTTCTTCCGAGCTGGTATTCGAAAACATCCTGAAAGATGTGAAAAACCATAAGAAAATTCGTGAGGTTTGTGATAATTATGAACTTCTCATTGTGTGACAAGCTTTGCTCTTTTCTTTAGCTTTTCATAAAACGTTTATCTATTTCTTGCATCTTTTGTCTCCAGCAGTTTTCTATCTATTACGCCCAATATCTTTTAATAACCATTTTAGCAAAATCGGTTGCATAGTTTCTCCACACAGTCCACGCACACACACACATACACACACACACAAGCAGCAAACCACTTAACTAATAAACTAAATTTCATTTTTCTATATATAGATCATGAAGCAATCCGAACAAACCAAAATTTTAATATTAAATAGAAATACTTTATATTGCGATAAATGAAAGAAGTAACTAAGGACATATTCTTCTTACAATAAAAAAAAGACATTTCTTCGCCAGACGAATCTCTCCCTAATGTATAAGTAATCATATTTCCCTAAAATGGCAATAATTCCTCCTTGATCTCCGAGTAGCGAAGCATGGAGTACTATTTCATAAAACACTATCAACTTCTTTTGAGGGTATATGTGTGTTCCATAGTTGATATACCATTAACAAATCATTTGCTGAAAAAAAAACTTTATGCCCAAAAGTTAACTCTCGTAAATTGTGACTTTTCCATTAACCCTTTAAGTACTTCAGCCAGAACTTCAACCTCATACATCAGTTCCAAGAACAATAACAAGCTAAAATCATAAATCAAAGCTAAGCAAAGTTTTAGTTTTTGCAGAATGTACTTTTCGAAATAAGTATCTATAACTCTTTAGCGAAACAGCAGCACCAAAGAAAAAAAAACTTCAACTTATAAGTCATAAAACAAGCGACTTGTGAATTATTTTCTACATACTTGAGTGGAAAAAAATTAGTAGGATGCGCTAAAAGTAGAAGAACTTCGAGGACTGGGAGTTCAGTTCTGAGAGAAGTCTTAGTGCGTTAAACATAATTAATGCCAAATAAAGAAAAGGTCACCTGCAACTAATGTGTCGAGCGAGCAAAAGGAAAATGAAAATGAAAATGTTTTTGATTAGGTTTTTCTTTTTTGGTCTATTTTCTTTTTTCGCGTAGAGTTACAAATGGAAAACTGTTGGCGGTAAAAGCCGCAGGAAATGGTAAAACGTTTTGTGTTCAGCTATGGAAAATAAAGCAAAGTTTGTCACATAATTAGGCGGTCATAATTTTCACGAATCGCACGAATTTTCTTTTGGTATTTCTTTTTTCTTCACTTTTTTTTTTTTCTTCTTTTTTGGGTGATTAAATACAGCGTAAAGTGTAGGAAAATTGTGGAAAATGGGCAGGAAAAATAGCGAAATAAAAAGCCAAGTCGTGTGGAACGGAAAAGCGAACACTGCGGGTCATTTAATTAAAGTAATGAAGCCAAAAAGAAAAGTCTATGTGCGAAAGAGAGAGTAAACCCGAAAATATTTCAAAGTTTAATATTTGAACGAAACAATTTACGAATGTACGAAATGGAAAAATTGAAACAAGAAACAACTTCGAAATACACAGTATCCTATCTAAGGCTCTTTACTTCAATCACAGATGTGAATAAGAGCTCTGTTCTAATAAGGTTTCAGGTGAACCTACATGACATATTTTATTAAGATTAATCTAAGATACACATAAATTTGGTCGCGTTTCTGGCTTAATAAACAAACAAAGAAAAACATCGTAATTCTGTTCTTACATAAACTAGAAAATAGGTGGCTGATTTGTATGGGGGCTACCTCTTATAGCGTGGTTCATTTAATACACTTTATGTGAAGAGGGAATAGCCCCATAGGTTAAAAGGGTCTATTAAGTATGTGCAATTGCATGTAACATGTAAAAGGAGGCATGACAGATCAGTTTGCGATATTTAGACTCTCCTTTTTCCACTTCAGATAAACGATGACCCCAGTTTCAAGATTTGGTATGAACGTTTGGTTTAGTTTTGTTTTTAATTATGCTACACTGATAAAAAAATAGTCAGAAATAAAAAAAAAAACAATTTTTCCTGAAACCAAAACCATCCGGTAAGAAATTTAGCGTAAAGTGTGTTGGGCTCAAAACAGGAATAATTGTCTTGATTTAAGACCACTTAAATTTTTTAAGACCGACAATTCACATTTAAGATTATAAAATGTTACAAAAATATAAGATTCTGTTTTCTTAAATGAAGATTTGTAGTATAATATAAAGAATTTGAAGTTGTTGAAGGATATCATTTTTATAAAATAAATTTTTCGATCTGAAATTAAGAGACAGCTCCTCTTAATTAAGCTTGAAATGCCAAATTTGACGTATCTTACGTCAGTCTTTATAAAACATTCCATAAATGCCCATATCGGACTATTTTAAGAGTTAACCCCACGCAAACCTGAGCTAAATTTTGAGTTTTTGTAAGAAAATTGTTTGTTTTTATTATACTCTTCTCACACTATTTAGTCACAATGTTTGCAACGCTTTAAAGAAAGAATCGTAGATCAGCATATTCGCTATCAGCATGACAAGGCGAGTCGATCTAGCTATGTCCTTTTGTCTGCATTTGGTTTTCTGTCCGCCTAATGCTATCAATCTTAGAAATATTGCATTGAAAGTTTGTATATATGTAGTAGACTATTTATAACTAGAAGCAAACACAAGTTCACAAAATACCGCGTTTTATACACTGGAAAGTATAGCTTCCATGCAAAAATACTTTGCATTTGTTTTGTTGTATCAAACATGTTTGAATTCAAGCAATTATTAATGTTAAAATAAAATTGGTTTTCTATTATCAACAACTTTCTATTCCATCACATCTACAACCGTCAAAAAGGCGCTATTCATGCCAAACACTAATTTAAATACATATTATTGTATTTAATGTTTTTAAATCAAAGCATCCAAAAAAAGATTAAGAAAGAAAAACTAAACTAAAGCACCGAAAATTGCAAGTGTGAAAGGTATTAAAGCTTCGGTTCGACCGAAGTAAACGTTTTTTCTTGTTTTTAATTAATTCTAATTTTTAATCTATTAATCTATGTTTGTGCTGTTTTTTTCCAAATTATTATTTATATTGCATGGTTGGAATATACTATAACTGCCATACGATATTGGGTGTGAAATGTATTAAAGATTCGGTTTCACTAATGTTAAAGTTTCTTCTCTTTAAATATTCAAAATGAGAAAATTACTCCGTGACCGTCTTAGTTATTTTTAGCTCCTTCGTCTTTGCATGAATTTATTAGTAACCAAGGGAAATAATGTAAAATTGATTAATCATCAACGAATTCTTAAAGATTTAAAGAAATGAAGATTTCAAGTTTGAATATTTCGTCTCTGTGTATTAAATCAACTTAGAGTTTGCGTCGAGTTTAGAACCCGTATGAATCGTGAGCTGTATGAGCTGTATGGTGAGGTTGACATAAATTCCAGCGGCTGCACTGGGCTAGTCACCTCATCCGGATAAACCCCGAAGCTCCAGCACTAAAGTTTTACGACAGAAACCTGAACTGGATTGGTGGACGGCGTCAGAGAGGACGTCCGAGCTTAAGATGGCAAGATCAGGTCTATGATGACCGTGAAGAAGCTTCGGATTACCAGCGACGCGCCGGCGCGCACTTAACTACACCGAATGGTGCGCTTTCCTAAGTGCGGCCTTGACCGATAGACGATTGTAGAGCCACCTAAGTAAGTAAGTAAGTATTAAATCAATGTGCTAATCACCCTATAAGGTGCAGACTACATAAAAATCAGTCCCCATTTTTGAGTTTTTGTTTTTAGTTAAGCTACAAAGACCAAATTTTTTTAATTTACATCAGTCCTAATATTATATTTCACATAGTTTCATATCGGACCACTATAAGGGCTAGCCTCATATAAAACTGCTCCGATTTTTGAGTTTTGTGTAAATTTTGTTTTGTTTTTGTTGTTAATTATTCTAAAATCCACAAATAGTTTCAGATCGAACGAATGTAAAAAAAAAATCGCCATACAAAGTCTAACCAGGGCCGTCTTAATGTTCCCGCGGTGCCCCTGGCTAATGCACAGTGTGCCATATTGTTAAGACGACCAAATTAAAGATTATTTTACGTTCTAATAAAGTAACTTAGACAAGGTATAGATTATCTCGAAATCGAGTCGAATATAAGTTTGGGACAATAAGTCCCAATGCATCTTGGGCTTAAGTTATTTCAATCTTCCATAATTCAGAGTGTTCCGATTTCGATTGTTGTAACATTTTCTGAATATATGGTACGTTTCAAGACATTTTTGATGGTATTGCACAGAACACCTATAGATCAGACTCTGGTGGGCCTTCGTCACTTACGTGGAAGTGTATATTGCCTGGTTTAATAATGCATTACAAACTGTCTGACAAACTTATAATTCACTTTGCACATCATACGTATGTGAAGGGTATAAAAACCAAGTGTTAAATTGGATCAAGCTAATGCGCTCCAACTGTCAAGTGCAGTTAAACAAACAACAACACCAATGACAAAATAACAAACACAACAACAACAACAAGGCATAAAAATACAACAACTCCATGTACATATAACAATTTTATATACATATGTATGTATGGTTTATATATCGTACATAGATACATAGATACATATCTACATAGATACATATGTGTACAATATATATTGACACTTGACGCTAAAATTGTATGAAAAGTATACAAAAGAAGACAGAAAATAAAAAAAATGAAATAAAATAAAATAAAAGAAAATCGAACGCAACATCGCCCACCATTAAATGAGACTTCAGATATTAATTTTCCTTGGGTCTGGATACCATGTTTGCTTTCGATTCGCGTCCAGCAAAGAGCTAGTATAACAACAGAAACAACAACAACAAAAACAACACTGAGGCCATGAACAACTTTGTATGTTTGTACAAAAGTATGTTCAAAATTTTCGACAAACATGTCACACATTCATTTAATGGATGAATACTTACATACATATATAGAATAGATGTTTGTTCGTAAAGTATTTGCCAAAATTAAATGGCTTATATTGATTTCAAATACATTTTCTAGTTTCTAGTTTAGTTGGTGCTGTAAATGTGTATCAGTACTCATTGTTGAAGATAATACATTTTCTGTCGAAATTCGACCATCTGCGTTGCACGAATTTTCCATTTCGTTACTGAGCTCCGTATTATTCATAAATAAATAAAAGAGCAGAATATGTAAAAATGATTTGTGAATTATAAACGCTATTAAGTTTTAAGTGAAGTTTAAAATTGAATTTTAAGAAACTACTATGGTCGAAAATTGGACAAAAACTATTTTTTCTTTGGTACACATTTACACATTAATCCCTACAACACTAAACACAAATATTTAAAATTTTTTTTTTTTTTTTTTGGTAATACATATTGTTCTACGAGTATGTGTGACTTCTATCAAGGGGTCAGCCGGAGTAACATAACTTATATACAGATTCGACAACTATTTGCCTAGTATCTTCAAATCTATTAAAACCGAAATCGAACCACACATTTCGAAAGTTTTGGGTTCTCGGAAATTAAAAACCCGTTGCATAAACTGTTGTAACTGTTAGAACATCGTAGCGTGAAAAATGAATTATTCTGAAAAATTCTTGTCTTAAATATGTTAAAGAGATTCAAGAGTCTTTGCAGCATTTGTTAAAAATCACATTAAAACAAAAACTTTTAAGAAGAAAAGTAATTTCAACTATGCTCCATTTGGAGGAATGCTTCATTTTGGTCATAATACCTGAACTTCGTCAATCCATCCTCCATACACTCATCATAATTTTCTCGATTATATAAAAGCTTTGATTGCGCCATCGAATTTTTTAGGAAATTAATCTAAAAATTATAAATCAACTTATATTTAAAGTTGCAGTGAAGTCTCTTAACCGCACAATATACGTCAACAATCCGTATGAAAAGCATCTGCAAAATCTGAATATTGTAAAAATCCTTCAAAGTAGTTTAATAAAAATGTATCAGACATCTTATCACCGAATGATTAACCAGTTAGCAATGTAAACGTGTCAAAAATATTTTCTAATAATTTTCAACTTAAAATTATTTGGCTTGGGAAGCCACACAGAGCTAGAGATACTTCTTGCACTCCTTAACGCAGTGCAGGAACTCAGATACGCAAATAACAATGATCGTCCCAATTTTGCAATTTCCTGTTTGTGGAGGTAATATTTGAATTTTGCGAAAAAGAAATGGTCACAAGGACTTAAGTAGCTGGAATAAGAAGGCTGAGCAAGCCACAGGATTTCTTTTCAGTTAAAGGCCCCCGTTGTGAGCCTCACTTCAATCGACATTATTCCTTCTGCAAGAGGCCTTAAACCACCGAAAACACGGAACAATTAACAAAACACTGTATCCGTAGGTCTGCTGATATTTTGGGAAAAGTCTAAATAACACAGTCAGCAAAACCTAATAGCAGAAGTTGACCACACTGATTTCCAAAATGCACTTGAAAAAACTGTTCTACGAAAAATGTCTCTATAAACAACTAAGTTGTGTTTCATTCTTTGTTTTCTGTTTCGCCAGATGCACTGCACCAGAACAAAAATGGGGAGACAACATTTCTGCAATCCCCCGCCCCAGTGTCGAACTAAATATCTTACCAATGAATCGAGTAAGATTCATAGTTTGATCGAGAAACTTGTTGTCATCAAATAGAGTTTCCCTGTTTTGCAAAACGATAACGATGTCCTCAATGCAGGATTACCTGAGCGAAGCATTTTGCCGGAAATAAAAGCACTTGAAAACCTGGTATCAAATAAAAAATGAGAACATATTTACCAAAAATAGAATTTTTTTTATAAAATGCAGCATAAATATTTACTCTGAAATCAGAACATTCTCGTAGACTCATATAGCTTTTTGAACATAATTCACAGACTCTTGATCGTTTCCATCCGTTCGCAGCTTACGGAAATGGGCAGAAACTCATTTTCCCTTCGATCTTCGATATTGTAGATTACATCAATAATACTCTTCTTTTGAACGTCTCATTTGCAGAAAGATGGAAAAAAAAAACATTATCAATATCATCATTGGCCCAACGTGTTTTGCTATGATATATCGTAGATAATATTGGTAGGCAACGTCAACCAATATCGAATAAAATCTTTTAATTCCGTTGTTGGTGTGAAATTCGAAAAGTACTGGTATATTTCGATGTCGAAAAAATACAATCCATGCAGACCATTCAATCTAGAGTTATGGAGAAAAAAGGGAAACATAATAAATAATATACCTACACTTAAAAAATAGGCGATACCGCACCTATATACGAGTATAAGATAAAATCAAAAGGAGTTGGTAGCAGCGCACGCTGAGACCTCTAGTAACATATAATGATGTTGTATATAAGCACCACCCGTGGACCAAATACTTTTCGTATTCTCTTGCGCTTATTATAAAGAAAAAAGTTCATTGGCTTTGTACCATTCTCGATAGTTTTCCGATATACAAGTACCTTACATATAACCACCATAGTAATGTAATGGAATTTGTTTATGGCTTTTTTAATGTTAAATTTTTTATATTGGTAACTTTTCCTGGGAATTTTAATGACAATTGGTCATTAAAATTCCCAGGAAAAAAACGTAAAATGTCCGTATTTTTACCAAAGTACTACTTTACCATGGTAAAAAAGCGGACATTTTACGTTTTTTTACACGGGTACAGGCAAGCAATAAACAGAACATGTCTCCGCAAACGGTGACGTCTGGTCGCACTTATAATAAACTGGAACAATTCGGTTGAATGGCAACACTGTACTAAAGTTTGGTATTGCAGAAAACTTCACTATGAAGAGCTTAAATTGACGATCACATGATCTAGCTTTCTAATAATATTCCTGATGATCAAATGAGCGTATTTTATGATCTTTGGACTTAAGTAAGTTTTCATTGTGTCCAATAGAGACTATTTGCTTATTGGAGATTTATGATTCTGTGGTTTTATCAGTGCTGAAGTTTTAGTATTCTCTATTCTGCTCGAGCGGTCATGATGGCTCACTGAATTCTTTCAATTCGAAAGTGTTGCTAGATCTCGATTGAAAATTTCACGAAATCTATGTAAGTACGATACATAATTTTAAGACAGAATGTATCCGATGTACATATAACATAATATTTGCCAAATGAGAATACTGTGTGAATTCCCTTTCACTTACAGTACTCCCTCGCCACTTGACACGCTCAACGGTGTGCGCTACCTAATTCGGCTCAGCTTGCACCGTCCTCGCCAGCACCGAAGTCGTCATCGTCACTAATACGCGGGGCCCTTCAATCAGCTGTCAAATGAAAATGTCAAAATATCAAAAGTGAAAAAGGCAAAAGCAGACGCTTAGCCTAGAGAGTCTTAGAGAGAGAGACAGAGAGCCTTAAAACGACAGTCAGGCAATGTGGCAGTCAGGTCAGGCAGCCCAGTCAAACGTAACGAGAATTATATACAATCTACAGAGAGCTAAGGCAAGCGCACCAAGCCCATTAGGCTTTATGAGTTGTTGGCAGTCATATCGACCATCCGACCGACCGACCGACCGACCAGTAGACAAACCGACAGACTGCCTTGCCTGACTTTATGGCTTTACCTTTTAAGAGGTCGCCCAACTATTTGTATCGTCTGTCCACCTGTCCGTGCAACATACAAGCAACTAGACAGACACATAGACAGACAGTCAGTTCCTCAATCTGTTTGCTCGTTTGATTGGATCCATAGCTGGGCTATTCGTATGTTCATTTTGGCTGTAGACGCGCCTAAGTAACCCTAAAAAAAAAAAAAAAAAACAGAAAACAGAAAACAGAGAAAGAAATAATAGTCGAAAATCAAAATAAATACATTCGAAATGCATGCAAGACCGAACTGACACAAACTCATAGGTGCAATGTAGTAGTTCAAATGTGTAGAATGTAGACGAACTGAAGATGTGCTATACATCGTTTTGCAATTACAAACTATTCAGAACGTTAGACATTTCTATTATATTTTAAACCAAGGGTGTCCAAATTGGAAGTATTGCTTTCCTATTCGTTAAAAGTAGAGTGAGAAGAACGCTGTTGTTCGGCCGGTAGCTCGAGTTCCGAATGCACTAGCGATTCGCTAATTACTGGTCGTTAGTCTTAACTATTTACATAACTACTGGTCGTTAGCTGTTAGCTAACTTATTTACCATTTAAAATATTGATTGCACTTCGTGCGCCGTCGTGACTCGTAGCCTAAAATAGTACCCGCCAGTACACAAGTAGCAAGGTAACCAGTTTGAAAAAGGGCAAGTCGATGTGTTGGGTGTCTTTTAGCAGAGGTGGCTAAGATGGTGAAAATTTCAGTTTCCACCAAAGAATTTCCACCAGGACTTTAGCTAGGCCGTGAGTTAGGACTCACTACCCAAAAAAACTGGGACAGAACAAGGAAATGGTTTGTTTAAATATCGCTGATTGATGCAAAGAGCTGCGTGAGTGTGTTTTCAATAAGCAAATGTTACAACAAAACCACGTAGCATGATATTGCACTTTCGTATAGGCGCTATGCTATTTGCTATACACACAATAATCGAAGAACGATGAAATTGTTTGTGTAATTCATATGTTAATAGCAAATTGTTCAGAAGTAAAAAGTTTTATTAAAAATAAAAATCACAAAGCTCTCTATAAGACAACAAATATATATTTTCTATCAGGGACCTTAATAATTCTACAAACCTAAATTCTGGTTGAAAGTAACGGAAACTGTTCAATTAACAAGCAAATATACAAGCTCAACTCTGGTATTGTAAAAACACAAAAACAAAAGTATTAAAAAAGAATTATAAATACATCTCTAATGCCTCCTTCTTTTCGTATCACTTTAATTCAATGTGTGCTATGTGTGCATACATATATATATATATATGTTCCATTCAAAACAAGAAAGCATCGTTTGGAGTGCGGAACTTTACCTGACCAGATAGTCGGCTATTTTGTTAATACCTCAGGACGATGTTCTGGTAATTAAACTACAGAGATTTTATGTCTCTCGCTGACTTTCTTCAGAATTAATTTTCATCAGTTTGGATTAACATCATTTGAATAGCTGCTTGTCTATCGGAGTGAGTTGTGTAATTATTCAGTAGCAAGCGTCCATTATTGCGATGACTTTTACCTGAAAGAAACTTGTTTTGTTGGGGAGCTGGAACGATTTCATATCTCGTTCCCGATGAAATTCTTCTTTCCTTTACTGTATATACGAGTCTGGGTCTATAGGTGCTAATAAAGTTTTTCTTTTTCTATGTTATTTGAAATTAAGTTCTTCAGCGGGAGACAGTTTCTCATCATATGTACTTGTCATTAGAAATGAGTATAATAGATAAATATAGACATACTTGTAAGGGATGTTAAAATAGTCCAGTAAATGTAACCAATACCTCGTTTATGCCTACCCATTAGAGAAAGAACACATAAAGAGATAGTATAATTTTAGTCTTTGCGTCTTCATAAGAAAACACAGAAGTACTTGTATGTGAATTGCATACATTGAAACTATGTCGTTGCCCCAGAATGTGACAGATAAAGATCTCAGATATATACCAGAGAAAGAAATGCAGCCTAACAAGATTTCGTTAGTTTTTTCTTATCAAGCAACAAAGAATCCGAAGTGTTCTTAGAGTGCTCATTCACAACAGCCACTGAAGTATTTCCAACATTCGTTTTCTTTATTGAGGTATTACACTTGTTCCTCCACTTCGTAATCATCGTAATCCGTATGAAAATAATAATACTAGATAAAACTCAGGTCCATAATTGACAGACTGACTGGTTCAAATCAACTCAGAACCGCAAACGCTAATAATAGAGGAGCGTTTATTTGTGGGACAGTAGTTTTCTATTATGGTGAAAGTGATATTGATCTCTGATCCTTGGAAATTGCCGCCCCTAACTAGGCAAACGGGAGTATGTGAACCAAAATTCCGATGGCCGACTTTGAAACATAGCCAAGGAGGGAATTGTGTGTTATGAATGTCACTATTTTTTATATTAATCATAGTTAAACTCAGTTTGTATACTCTACACGACAAGTAATGCAGATTTTACCTGCTGAAAGACACTCTTTTGGGGTGTCATTTTGGAAATTTTTGAGATTGTTTGAAAGTAATTTAAGTAATTTAAGAGAAGCGAAAAATGCGAAACGATAGCTAGGAGTAAACTTCATGGCACTGCATTATTCCAGAGCAGTTGAAAATATTAAATCCTAGGAAAATAGTGAGATTTATTCATCATACAGTATAAGGGCAGGTTATCTTACTTCGTAGAACAAACAATTGAACGTTTAGATAAGTTTTTAGTTCTGGAAAAAATGAGCGGTGCCACACCCTCCCATATAAGAAAAAGACAATATTCCTCATATTTTAGTAACAGGTGAGATTTTGCACATATGTACAAAAAACCGGGAGAAGAATGATTAAGTATGTCCCACCACCCATATATGAACAAAACCAATTTGTTATATTTCAGCAACTAATTGACGCAAATACTAGTTGAGATTGTTACAATAAAATTCGTGGCATGTGGATACAATGCTGACAGCAAAATTGGCGGGTTGTGTGCTGAGCGATTACATATGTAAAGAGCACTAGAATAAATAAGATCCATTTGAAAATGTAGAGAAAAACCAGATGGATGGGGCGCAGCAACGCACGCCGGGTACGCTAGTCTTTTATAAATTCACATCAACCACATGTACAACTCTTTTCTGTAGGGTATTGATTGAAGGGAACGGCTCTTAGGCACGAAACACGTAAAGGTAATCAAATACGGATGAAAAAAATATAAAAAAATATAAAAAAAATATAGTACTAAAATATTGAAACGAAAGTAAAAACTCGTTTCGTTCCAAATTTAGGTGCCACAACAATAACAACAACAACAATAACAACAACAACAACAACAGGAAAAACAACAACACCACACATCGCTTCAGTTTATTTCAGTTCATACGAGTATAAGTAGTCAAAGAAAATTGTCAGATATGTTTTTATGCGTTTGACATTTGACGATTTCTTCTTCTTCTTCTTCTTCTGCTTCTTCTTGTTTGTTATTGTAGTTTTAATGCGTTTTTCTGGCCTTTTTTTTCCCCGTTTTCTATCTCTTTCGCTGTCACTTTTTCCGATAAGTATTTTATTATTTTTTGTTTTTTTTTTTGTTTTTGTACTTTTTGAGCAACCATCACAAATCAAACTCTGAACTCAACTCTTCAACTCAACTTCACAATACCGAAATAAAAACCAATCAAGTTTTTTTTTCTTTCTATTTTTATTATTTAACAAAAATTAAAGCATTTTAGACATAAATTTATAATGCAGCCATTTATGGTTATCGACACACTACCATTTTTATCACATGAACTCTTTTTTTTTATTAGCCATTCGATGCTGTTGTCGTCTTCCGTGATGTGTTTCTTTAGTTTGTTTCTGTACTTTTGTATGTGGGTGTTGCGCGTGCTCTTAACGGCTTTTGGGGCTTTAACGGTTTGTTAGTTTTTTTCTACTTAGCTATTGAAACCACAGTTCACCTTCGAAATATGTAAATTAGTTTTTTTTTTTTTCGTTCTTTGGGGCTTGAGTCACTTGAGATGCATTGTGTTGTGTTGGTTCGCTTGGGTCCGTTTAGCGATTGATGTATGGATTTTTCGCTTGCATTATCTCTGATTGTCTATCCATTCAATTTATTTTTTGTTTAAGGTTGCGTTGCATAATGGTGAAATGCAATGGAAACTAGGAAAGATAATTCGAAAAGAAAATATAGAAAGAGTGTTTTTCAGCAGGTAAGTTTTTTAATGAGGCCACACTCAAAATGTTTATTGTTCATAGAAAAGCCGATTGCATATTAATATAAATAATTATTTCGTCAAATCATTATGCAAAGACATATGCCCGATGAGTTGATTCACTTTTTTACCGCTCAGTTTTGCTTATGTCGCGTTTGGTGCGAGCAAAAAGCAAAGGTGAACTATCAGCTACCGACACACCCAAGTTTTGGTGCGGTTTATGAGCTGGTGGCATCAAAATTTTCGAAGAAAATGCAACAGTCACCGACAATGACGCCCGATATCGAGTCATGTTGAACAATTTTGTATTTTCAAATAACGTGAATATGGTCTGAAAGGCCTTTGGTTTCAACAGGATGACAGCACATGCCATACTTCTGCTGCAACCATCGATTTATTGAGTCGGAAAACATAATGTCCTGAAATGGACCAATTGCCTGGCCCGCATGATCGTGTGATCTGACGCCGCTGAATCGGTATAATCGTTGGTCCATGCGGGCAAGCCAAAAGTGGTGGAAAATTAAACCTCCAGTATGCAGTATGCAGTAAGCGTATGCATATGACGAATACGTACTCGTGGCGGCCATATGCCCGAACTCACTTACAATCCTTAGTGCCATAAAATTATCTAACGCAAAAAAAAGAAATAGTTCTTTCCATCAAATTGTACGTGATTTATGCAATTTATAGTTCTATACTTAAAAAAAAGCATTGTTAGAAATCGATACATTACATTTAAAAAGTATGCGCTTGTCCGTTTACTTACAGATTTTACTATTTACTTATTGATTTTGGAAAGCAGTGTTCCACATATCGTTAAGAGCCTTTCTTAAATTATTATACGATGAAAAAAAATTGTTAAATATATTCTATGGTCGACATGTAAACTTCTTATTTTATAAACTTCAATTGGATTTTGAGTTAGTTTTTCTTCGTGAAAGTCCTTGTGTACATTACACAAGGACTTTCACGAAGAAAGCAAGCTACTGTTAAATGAAATCTATGGAAAGTTAACGAAGTTGTGGACAATTGAGTGAAAGTACCAAAATTAAGAGTTTTAAATAATTTAACTATGTTCCATTGGCATAAATCTTATTTGAAAGAATCATCCAAAGGTTCTCCATTGAATTGAAACAATAAAGCAAAACATCAGCTCGTCCCAAATTCGTCTTGAACTTCATCAACCAATTGGTACTAGACGTATTCAAAAAATTTTAAACTCATCGGAGTTTGCTTCATATGATAAAAACTATCTAAGCCTGAGTTAATAGCCAGACATAAGTTGGCATGATTAAGCTTTACAGAGTAATGTAAGATCGTAAGAGTAGTGTATTATCGTAAGATGAATGGCTCAATATCATATTTAGCGACGAGAGAAAGTTCAATCTGGATAGCCCAGATGGTAATCAATTCTATTATCGAGATACTCATATAAGACGGCCGAAGCAAGATCGTAAGGCGTCAAATTTTGGTGGAATATGTTTTATAACGCATCGATTGAACTCAGGTTTGAATGTGCAGTTTGTAGATGCGGTTCTTATACTTAGACTTTATAAAAAAGTTTTAAGATGACTCATGGACTTTTCGTCAACATAACGCTAAAAAAATATCGATGTGCTGAAGTGGACTGCTCGCTGCCGAGACTTGAATCGAATGGAGTACCATTGGGAGATTCTTTCAAATACGATTTATGCCAATGGGAGATAGTTCAACTCTTTGAAAGACCTTACAGATGCTAGTATACAGAAACCATAAAGTGCTTCAAAATCTAATAAACTCATATAATTTAGATTTTTAATATAATAATTTACTAATTACCTTTTCTGCATTGCAGCATTTTGAATTTAATAGAATTTCCATATTCTTTTATTTGACCCAGCTACTTATTTCGTTCTAGCAAGAGAAACTGCAAGCTACTTTTAGACATAGCTAAGAGTACTAGTGGTATCTATTTGTAGTTTTGTTGTTATTTGTAAGACAGGTGTTTAAAGAGAATTATTACTGCCATCTTATAGTATACTGTTTTTTACTCTTAACTGTTCCGAAAGTGTAAACCAGGCTTTTATTTTGACAGTTGTCATTCCCAGATTTGTTCCGATAGTGTTTTCATTTTCTTGGTTGTCATTTATTTCACTTACCCAACAATTTGAATCGTGGTGGTTTTTCTTAAGACGAACAAATTCTTCAAACTGGAAAAAGGCAAAAATATGTAAAATCGAAATTTGAAACCTTCACTCAATTGTTCATCACTTTGTAATCTTTCCATGGATTTTCTTCAAAAGTAGCTTATTGCCTCTTTAAAGAGTCTTCTTTACGAATCTTTTTATATTTTTAGATTTTTTCGCGTCAATTTTTGTGAATTTTAAATTTAAATTTTCCAAGCAAAGAAAAAAATTTCTTTTTCACCATAAATTTCTATTGCCTCATACATATTTACCGAGCCAAGTGGCTGAATAAAATTTGTAGCTAAGTTTGTCAACCCTAAAATGAAATAGTTAACTTATTATTTAAGACTAGTTTGGAACAAAGTCGGAATATTTTCAAACATTCGTAAGTCTAATTCCTAACCATACGAAACAATTTTAGTGCGATTTCGCATTCAGCAGCAGCGTATTATAAAAATGGAGTTACATACTGTTATCGTATGTTATCTTCTCTGGCTGACAAATTTAATAATGACACACTGTAGAGTTGATTGCGTAAACTAGTTGAAAGTTTGGCTTAAGTTACTTAAAATAATAAAGTAAAACTATTAAGTTACCTTAGTGAAACACCTTATAGTCTCTAAGTAACAAATGATTCTGATATTTTGGACAATACTCTCAGATTAATCCATTCATATACTTCAACGACTCCTATAAATTATTAAATAATCCAACCGCACATAATTCTTAGTTTCGGTTTAGTTTCAAAGAAGACGCAGTAACCAAAGAACTAATTAAATCTATGAAAATGATTTTTCCAAACAAATTTAATACAGCGCAGGTCTTTTAGCAATCTAATTGAAGCATGAAGCACCTATGTGTATCGTCTTAAATATTTTTTTTTTCTTTTTGGGTTTAATCTAAACATTGAAGAATGCTGCGGCCTTGAAGCGTTAACCCCTTCATTAGAGATGCCTTTGTTAAATTTATTTGTACAAATAAGCAGCGATGAAAAATGAAACAAGCTGCCGAAAACACCAAGGATAATTGACAGCAACAACAAAAGCATCGCTTAGAAGTAGACAACAGATTCATAAGGATTAGAAGTGATTACACTTGTTGAATAAAGATTTTTTCTTTAAAAAAAAAACAAAAGATTCGAAGAAGAAAAGATTAAATTATCCACAGAGTTGCACCCACAAGCGAGAAAAATATTTATCAAAAAAAAAAAAAATATAATGGAGTGAGAATGTAGAACAAATATATTGTGCTAAATTAAGGCAAACCGTAAGATCTTTGATAAAATCCGCTCGGCACGCACAATTTGTAAGAGATTTTCATGTGCTTTAGGGAGAGAGATGCAAAGAAGGAATTGAATGAAAGACCACAGCAACAAATACGACACATGATATACTTTTACTTTTCTTTATACTTCTTTTGCTTCTTTTGCTTGATTTTGTGAGTGAGATATCGCATCCTGCATTGTGCTTCTTCCTTTCTTTTATTAGTATATTAAGTAAACGAGTGTAGATCAAGAAGTTCTTTCCGAAATTATTAGAAAATATTTAATTTTATATTGATTTAATTGTATTTTAGAAGATAGTCTCCATTTTAACTGTATTATTTTATTCAGGGTCACATTAAAAAAACTCACTTCGTGACTCGAATTAGCTTCATACAATTTTTCTTATAGATATCCTCGTACCTTTCAGAAACAGAGCATTTATAACAAGAAGTTATTTTGAACGAAGTTAGCAAATCTCTCTTCGAATATATTTTGCTGCCTCATCATTGAAAAATGTTTCTAATGAAAAGGAAACTGGAGAAAATGAATCTAGAGTCTGTAGTCTGTAGTCTGCAGTCTGCAGTCTGCAGTCTGCAGTCTACAAAGAATGAATTCTGGCAAACACTGAGTAAATTCTTCGATTTCTCCAGATATGTGTTATGCACTCCTTCAGAGCACCAGATATTGACATCGGCTATAATGAGTTAAGGTTGTCTTCAATATCGTTTTTTCTATCTTTACAGACTTGCCAAAGACGAATCCACTACGTCTCACGTAAAATCACCAGCGCTGCTCTGCATTACCAAGGTCTTATGCAGTCACTCGCCGACGGTAATGCAGCTGATTGCCAGTTTAAAAATAGAAAGGAGAAAAACCAAAGAGTTGGGTGCCGGTTAGCCTAAGTAGCTAAGACGCGGAGAAATAAGTTAAAATTTCAGTTTCCAATAAAAAATTTTAAAATTTAGCTTTGCATTTTTTTTTTCTGCTAGTCGGTCAGCACTAGCGAAATTATTACCCCATTTTCACAGGTGAGTAACTAGTCCATTGGAACTAGTGAAGGAGTCAATGAATGTGAATGGGCAATTGTTAATTAAATACGCCAGTCGAGCCCTTATAAACAGATACATATGGAACTAGTGCTGGTTACAAAAAGACTGAACTGAATTAAGATGTACTGCAGGAGATGTACAAAAGTTGTTTGTAAATGAAGCCACAAGATACTATTTCGTTGTGATCAAACCTCGCATGTACGAGATATTTTCATTTTGGTACGAAATTAAAAAATTCCAAGCCAATCAAATTATAATGTCCTGGCAGCAGCAGCAAAGGTAAAGTGAGAGAGAGGGTGAGCAGTGTGGGAGTTGTTTCATGTTGAAAACAAAATTTAATAAAGCCATAAGTCGAGAGAAACAATTTTTATTATTAAGATGATTATATGTACTTATATGAACAGCGAAAAAAAATATTTTTACAAGAATGAAATATTTACCATAGCTACATGTAGGCAAGTGCAACCTGAGTGTTTTTTGCGTTATCCTGTCATTCTCCTGCCTTTGTGTAGACGATTGTCTCGGTCTGGGAGTGCCATATTCACTTATATATACTTGTGTGTATATGTACGAGTATATGTCCTGTCGTTGTGTCGCTATGTTTGTTAATCTTTTGTAGGCGTTTTTGTTGTTACTCCTTCTTGCCTTGTATTGTTAGTTTTACCATAACAATTTTCCATTGTGCCCCCACCCAACCACCAAAAGCCGTTAGCCAGCATACGCACAGGACTCTCATTCTCACAGCGTTGTGTGTTGGTTGTGTCACAAGCTGCTTATTTTCCGCAAATAAAAACGTAATTACTTAAATTACAAAAACAACATTTTCTGATTACACATATTTCACATTTTCATTCGTTGTATCGTTCTGCCTTCATATATCATTTTCCGAAGTCGCTTTTCACTTTGTCATTTTCATATACATAAATACTCATAAAAAGAACCGGCTTTACACAGAAACTTTACAGTATTTTGTTTTGTGTAACACTGTGGACAGTAGTCCAAGCAAGTGACGAATGCCCACCTCAGTGTGGACAGTAGTCCGCGCAATATATTATACGCGCAATAACGAAGTTCTTACTGATGAGTCCGATCGAGACGTATTATGTATATAGCATTAAAATGTTACTGTACATTTAGAAAGTATATCAAAATATACCTTATCCAATTAACATAGTTCGAAATATAATGGGTTGAATATACTTACGCCAAAATGATTTTGGAGCTCGTGCTGGATCTATCGAACCAAACTTATTTTCTATTATTTTGCATTGATACGAATCAAACGAGCCCAAGAAACGCCTTTGAAACCAATGTTTAGTTGGCATAACACAAACTTTATAAAGCTGTGGGTCAACCACATTTTGTAAAGTATATTTTGACAGTTTGCCGAAAATTCAGTGCGGCTTCAGACCAAAGAGCTCGACAAGTGACCAAATTTTCACTTTACGCCAAATCCTGCAAAAGACCCACGAGTACAATAAAGACACACACCACCAATTTGTCGATTATAAAGCCGCTTTCGACACGCCGATCTGAACTATCTGAACTTGGTATCCCAGCAAAGATCGTTCGGCTTTGCATGATGACGCTATCACACACCCAAAGCGTCGTCAGAGTAGGAAAGAACCTCTCCGAACCCTTTGATACTAAGAGCGGTTTAAGGCAGGGTGATGCTTTATCGTGCGACTTTTTTAATCTCCTAATGGAGTACATCCTACGCCAATGCCCATACGTAGAACGATAGGGCACGATCTTCCATAAGGAAGTGATGCTACTCGCATATGCTGATGAAATAGACGTCATAGACATCAACGAACAGCGAGTAAACAGGGCGTTCTCGGAGATTGATTACTTTGTAAGGTGTGCTATACAGTATTAAACTTGTTTTAGCAGACATTTTATTTCGCTTCTCCAAATGTCTTTTGATGGCCAACGAAGGGGAGCGCTCCCAGGTGTATGTATTCAAATGAAATATAAACAGACTCCCCTTAGATGGTCGTCATTTCTTAACGCCATTATTGCCGATTTAGCGAGGTTAACCTCCATGCTTCACCGTATACGGTAGTCTTCCAGAGTGTTTATCATTCGGTGTATTATTGATTTATTATATGTTTGTAATATGGATGCCAGAAATAATATAAATACACACACCCGTATAACACTAAAAAAAAATAAATTGGTTAATTTGCACATTAATTATCATGAATTGAAATGTATACATTACATTGAAGTAAAATGTATATATATGTTATACCATTCACACATTCAAGTTTGTAATGCATTAGAGGAGGCATCCTAGTATATATATTCTATAAAGTATATATATTCTTGATCAGCTCGACTATACGTGTCGATTTAGCCATGTCCATCAGCCTGTCTTTCTGTCTGTATGTTGTTATTGGGGACAAATTTTGCACGTACACTTCTTTGTATTGCAGTTTAATAGAGTATTAAGATTGACTCGTAGTCAATATCAACTTAATAATTTATATGATAACTTTTAGTGGACGGATGCTTGACATATAGTACATTAATGGGTGGCACCGAAGTCTAAAATTGGGATCAAAAAGTCACACAACGACCCGCCCACTTTTTGGGGTAGTCCCCATACAAATATACTGCCCAGTTTTGACTTCTTGTATGAAAACTTCTTTATTAAAGTCAATATTATTTTGAAAAGCGATATGGTGGCTTTTTATAGACAGCCGCTTAACATACAAAGACTAATGGACGTGGCCCGCCTACTTTTTAGGGTAGCCCCATACAAACCCACAGTGCATTTTTCGGTTTTTATAAATAAATTCTATATTTAAATCGATGTAAGCTTGAAATTCGATTTGGTTTATTTTAGTGAACAACCGCTTCATATACATATACAAATGGGCGTTTCCCGCCCACTTTTTGAGGTAGTCCCATATAAAGACACAGCTCCCTTTTATGCATTTGGATGGAAAACTCGATATGGCGGCATTTTACATATTTACTACATCGCTTCATACACATCTACTAGTGGGCATGTACCGCCCATTTTTTAGGGTAGCCCCTATTTAAACTCCCACTTTTATGTTTTACAATACTATTTACAAAATTGGTGTGAATGGCATTAGAGCTTCGGTCTAACCGAAGTGAACGTTTCTTCTTGCTTTTAATTTGGTTGCTAAACATACGAGTATGCTTGGTTTCCCTTGGCTGTTAATACGTACAAAGATGAAGGATCTAAAGTACCATAGGGTGGTTAACATGGGATATTTAGAGTAGAATAGAATATTTAACAAAAAAAAAGAAGCTTTTGGTAAGAGTGAATTGAATCTTCAGTAATCTTCAAATGAAATTGTGTAGCAGTTATATATTCCAAACATGGAGTTAAAAAAAAATGTTTACACATAAAAACCGCAAAGTGGGTGGTGCGTTTGTATGGAGCTATATCAAAAATTGAAATGGATATGCTCTTTGACATTTATTTGAACTATTCTATAAGTATCTATAAGTAGCCACCATCATCATATTTCAGGTTAATATTAACTGTAATAAATTAGTTTTTCACTTCTCTTTAGCAGGTATTGCACGTTAAAAAAATTTCAAGACCTGTTAATCAAAAAATACAGAATTTCTTGTCAAATTTTTAATGATTCAGCGCATCATTTTTCCTGAAAATACATATTAACTTAATGCGCTCTCGAAGAAATTCGCTAGCAACATATTCTCCGGATCTAGCGCCTTGTGATTTAGTGTAATTTCCCAACAATAACAAAAAAAAAATGTTAGAGAAAAGTTTTCAGTGTCAATGTGGAGATAATTGATGCAATTAATGTAGATATTGAGAAACTACAATACACAATTCAGGAATGTTTTGGCAGTTGTATATAGGTTTAGACTGCACAAATGTTATGAATTTAATGGTGATAGTGTAAAGAATTGAGAAAAGAACGATTCAAAATAAAAAAAAAATTATTTTTGGCTATTATATTCTAATCAACTAATCGTACTTGCATTTGTAACCCCAACCATACACTGTATCGTTTGCACTTATTGCCATTTATTGCAAGATTTTTATTATAAGATTTTTAGATATGGCAAACAACTTAATAAAACTCGATTTGAAAAATACTTTTTTTGTATATACTTAGCTAAATTAAAGTGCTCTTGAGTTTTAAGTTGCTCTATTACACTTTAGGTTAAGATCGGACAGAACATATCTATATATATATATATATATATATATATATATATATATATATATATATATATATATATATATATATATATATATATATATATATATATATATTGTATTACATATATACAGACTCATTCGTACAAACATTTTAACGCACAAACACCCTTTCATTCTTATATATGTTGTATATTGTAGATATATTCTTTATGCGTTCTTTCCGCTATATCTGCTGCTATATCCTTGCTACAATGCACCGGAAATGGGTCTACAAAGTTTGTTGGCAGACGGGTGTGCGGGCGATTGGTGTACGGTCGGACGGACATTCATGGTGCGAAAGATGCAAGTCAGAATTTAAGCACCGCGTGGCAAAAAGCAACAAAACCAACAACAACAAAAATATAATTTAATTATGGTATTGAGTCCTTTCTTCGTATATAGAACGAGCATACATATATGTTTATATACCATCGGTACATAGAACAGTCAGTCGACGGGTGGCAAATTGCCAAAAATTGTACGCATATCCTGCTGTTTAAAAGTCCTTTTTTCCATGTTTATTATGCGACGCCGGCTTAGATGATGACGGCGACCTCTTTTTTTTTTTGTTTTTTTATCCCCTTTTCCAACAACCATATTTAATATTATTTTGTTTTTCGCTGTTTTTGGTTTTTTCTTCGATTTTGAGTCAAGCTGTGCACATTTTCGGTTTTGATTATCGAACTCAATCTTTTCCTTAAATAAAATATTAAGGAAAATATTATTTTGTTTAGTAGAATTACATGTAATTGACGATTACCAAATGAGTTGCCGCCATATTAATTTGGTTATATAAGAAAGGAAGAAACAAGTTGATAGATTTGATTAACACGAAACATAAATACGCTTCAAAAGCGTTTTAACTGTTTTTTAGATGGGAGATGCGTATTTGTAACTATTGTAAAAGCCCGATACGAATTGGTACTTATCGGTAGGTGAGTCGATGTAGACATGCCCATTTGTCCGTCCTTCCGTCCGTCTGACCGTCTTTTTTGAATAACGAGATCTTGGAGACTATAAGAGTTAAAGCACAACAAACTACCTATATACATATGTTCTGGATCAGCGCGACCAGACGTGTTGATCTAGCCATGTCTGTCCTACTCAGTCCTAATCCATCAATTTTTAAAATGTTGGTTTGAAAGTTTGTATAACCAGAAACAACTCAAGGTAAACATGTCGACAATTTATCCACCAGAAATTTAAACTCTCATACAAAAACCCTTTGTATTTATTTTGTTTTATCGAACTTGTTTGAATTAAAGCAATTATTTTTAAATTTTGTAGTTGCTTTTAAATTGGTCAACTACTTTTCGAAGCACTTTTGCCACTCAATACTGGGTGCCTCCAACGAGCTGTTTAAGGGCTTCAACAGCTTCTTTAGGCATCGGAAAATGTATTTGCCTCGCAAGTAATTTTTTATGTGTGGGAACAAATAGGGGAACATTGGGTGCCTAGTCAAGACTGTAAGGCGGATGACGGTGATTGCATTGTCGCGGTAAAGGATGATCTGTCTTCCGTAGCTAGTTTCTCTGAGTTCTTCGAAATCTTCTGCTTTTTTTTGCGAAAATTGTCTGAAATTGTGTGTTGCCAAGAAAATATCATGTGATGAAGCTTTTAAAATTTTAAAGAATCCAATGGAGAGTCGTCAATATAGTATACACAGGCATACGAGTGGTACAAAGAGTTTAAATTGGACAGTACTGCGGTTGATGATTTGCCTCGTTTGCCAGTTTTTGTACGACCTTTTCGAAACTAAGCATAGAGCAAAGGACTTCCGCGTTTAAACTCAAGTAGTAAGTCAAAACGTTCTGCGTACGTTCACGCTAAAAAATGTCAAACAATTTAAAAAATGACAACACTTATGGTTGCCTAGGCGCGCAGTTTACAAGGTAAGCTTCTTATTATGATTAAAATTTTATTGTTAGATAGTTTCATCGAAACACTAGAACCAAGTTTGTTTTGTAATTCTTCTTTCGTTTAATCAAGCTATACTGTACGACAATTGCCTTCCGTTCTTTGTGTTCTATAAAAACCTTCGGAAGTATCAAACGACTCACATCTTTGATTATGTCATTCCACAGCACCCTTCCAATTGCAACTTTTCGTACACGCAAATGCATCACTAATAATTCGATGATACAATTCGATAAAATGAAATGCTCAACTGGGGGCAATTGTTGCGTGCTAATTTAGATTAAATGACCCATCCGAATTCTCACTCCTCAACCCAACTCAATCCAACCCATCCGGGCTTATATTGTATAGAGCTGTTCTATGTATATAGCCCAAAGGTAGCTCATTAACTGCAACGGCAGCAAACTGAAAATGAAGAAAACATTTCGCAAAATTGCGAAAAATTGCGAAAATTATGCCGCAGGACTAAAATGAAAATCGAATTGAGCAAAATGCAAATGAAATGAAATTAACTATGGCCAAATGATGTACAATGGAATCGAAAAATTGTAATTGGGCGGGTAAAATGGAGGCGTTGCTCATTGCGAGCAACAACAACAATAACGAAATCGAATGCAAAATAACTTTTTCAATTTGGCGCAGTCTGTGCTGACACATCCTGCAGGATTGTTTGATAGAATATCTACTGGCTGGATGACTGGATGACTGACGAAGTGCCTCGTTGCGGCACATTTCATGTTTAATTATAACTTCGAAGCAAAAAATGTTGCAAACACTTGCCAGCAACAACAACAACACCAACATCATCAACAACAACAACAACAACAACAACAATAATAATGTTGAACTATGTTATTGTTGTTGTTGTTGTTGTTGCTGTTGATTTTTGATGCCTCTTTGGAAATTTTCTACATTGTTGAAGCGTGCAATATCCTTGAGCCTTTGAATCATATTTCGCCAACAACGCAAACGATGGCGGCTGAGTGGCATCAACACTAAATTGAATATTGATTATGAAAATAATAAGCACACACAATCAAAACAAAGAAACAAGATTAACTTCGGTGGTAACGAAGTTTAAATACCCTTTATACGGTATATCGTCAAACTGTTCATATGTACTCCAAAACGAAGATTAACGTTGAATAGTTCCTTAACCAAAAAGGTAAGATAGTATTCCTATAATAGAAACTCTGTATTAGTTTTGTTGAGTATTTTCTGGTATATCATATTACTAACATCCATACTAAGTTTAGAGGATCTAGCTTACTTAAAGGAGCTCCATCCGGACCATTGGTTTGTAGTCCTTATTCCTGTGCTCATGGTATATTGGTCTGTTATGAGTTAGTAATGAGTTTTTATATAATTAGCTTCTCAAAGCGTTAGAATAAAAAATTATCCATATAAAAATTTGAAAATGGTTTGCGTGGGGACTTTATAGTCGGCTTTGTAACATCTCAGCTCAAAATCTATAAAACTGATGAAATGTAGAGCAACAACCAAAAAGACAGACGGACATGACTGGAAAAAGTACATATATACGATATGTATAAAAACTTTTTGGGGATTGCACTACAAACTGAAGGTCAAACTAAAATACGTGTTTCACACGATGTGTGAAGGGCATAAAAATTGCGTAACAAACAAGTCAAATTTGAATATGGTGCAGGAGAGCGTACCAAAGTGGTAGTGGAAGGCAAAGTGCCTTTTGATTGACTTTGCACGAGCAGCTCATGTGGCGTATGAGTGATATTTCGTGTGCCTTTTTAAGCTTTAAACTTTTCCATGTCATAAAATGATTTCGGGATATAGACTAATATCTAATTAAGGTCTACAACTCATTACACTTTAAAGCTAGCTTTCGCTTTAATAAATACTAGTGTTTGTCCTGTGGTTGAAATTCAACCAATATAGCGACAATACAAAATAGTTCAGTGCCATTTTAAAATGCTGCGAACATCAAGTATGACGAAAATGTTGCGCTCAACAGAAGGTTGGCACGTAAAGCACTTCGCTAACACGCTCGGCAACAGGTTCGAAGAAATATTAATTAATTTTCTTTTAAAAAATTTACCAACAACACTATGAATCCACGCTCTTAACTGATGTTCGCCAACATGTTGGCAGGTCGGTCTATTGCTTATTTCTATGTCATCACTCACTTTGACATTTTTGTTGTAATTTTTTAACAAATTGAGAGAACTGAGAGAGGGGGAGAGCTCTGGCATAGACGCACGTCCTTCTCTCCACAACCAGTAAAACAAAAAGACAAAAAAAAAGAAAATCAAACGAATATATTGGGTTTAAGGGGGTTAAGAATGCCGTGATCTTTTTGCAATTGCCTATTTAATTATATATATATATATATATATATATATATATATATATATATATATATATATATATATATATATATATATATATATATATATATATATATATATATATATATATATATATATATATATATATATATATATATATATATATATATATATGTTAATCGTTTAAATTTACAATCACAATTTATCTGATTAGATATGATTTGCAACCGAGTTCTCGTTATAGTTCTCGTTATAGTTCAAGTTTGTAGAATAGTAGCTGCCTTTTATGGAGTGTTATATCAAAGCTTTGAAAAAAGCGTTCGAAAAGGCAGACTTATAGACTTGTTTGTCTTTGTTTTCGTAAGTTTTGGTTTGATAAAACGAACCAAAGCCAATACTCTGCGTATATTTAAACCCAAAAACAAAATGATTGCCCAAAGATCGAGTTATAGTGAGAACAAATGAGAGTAAACGAGCTTGAGTATACTCTTTTGTATGCCTCTATCCTCTTTTATCATCTTTTCTTAAACCAAAATTATGTATGCAACATTTGATGGTTTGTGCTCTAGTACGTATAAATTACGCAGATGCACATGCATCTACATACATATGTATACAGAGATGGAGTATAATTGTTTTCATATTTTGCCAACTGAAATTAAAGGAACCAAAAAGAATATTTTGCTGTAGAGTACCAATGGAGCCTCACCTAAACTGAGAAATATAAGGATGAGGCATGCAATGTTCAATATGTTTGGTCATTTCCTGTATCGAACCACAACTTAAATCTTGTTGGAACTTGTTTGGTTCATTTGCTATATTACCATATAGTGAAAAGAAGAATATAAATGATTGGAGGCATTTGCAAAAAGAGTATGTTTGCGCAACCGGCATGCAGCCAGATATCAAAAAAAAAAAAAATATAAACCATAAAGTGGTTGGTTGGTCTCTATAGGAACTACGTTTAAAAGTGGGCTGAATACGTCCATTGAAATATTCATGTGAAGTTTACCATTGTAAGAAGCGACAATGCCGAATTTCAAGTTTATTTCAGTGTCATTGTGATATATGTCCAGCCTAGGTGTATACGAAGTCTCCACACACGATTCCATATCTTAAAATCTATATCTTTAAAACTGAGGAAATAGTTTTTTCAATTCCACAGATAGGGGACAGACAGACGGACAGGCAAACAGACAGACGGACAAGGCTGGTTCGATTCGTCTTGTCGAGCTGAACAAGAATATATAGTTTATGGGTCTCTGATGCTTCCTTTAGTGCATTAAAAACTCTGTAACGAAATTATAAAACGATTTATACTTTATTTTAAGTATAAAATAGGCATAACACACTAGAAAATCAACCAGTTGTTTCATTTTTTCTCTAAGCATGTAATTTGTACTTTGTATATTATTGCTCAGCTCGATTAAGTATATTGAACTGTCTACCATTGTCTGGTTGTCTGGCTGTCTGTCTATGTATAGTTCACCGAAATTCAAAACTAAAGATGCTATTTATTACAAGTATATTGAGTATCGAGATTGTCATGCCAAACCCTCTACCGCCATTCTATTTTCTGTATGAAAATCGTTTTTGTTCACAAATTTAAAAAGTCTGTAGTAGACACTACTAATTTGACAGAGTTGTTGCTCTAATCTACATAAAATATTCATTATTGGATCAACTAGGAACATCACTGAAAAAGCGCCTAATACAGGGTGTCTCAAAATAAAGGTCACATTTAAAAAATCGATTGAAAAAATGTTTATTACATATTAAAATACACGGCAGGTATTATCCGTGATGGCTGCCATTTCATGACGGATATTTCCTTTTAACTGTGCCAGGGAAGTCGGTTTGTTTCCGTAAACTTTAGATTTGACGTAACCCCACAGGAAAAAGTCAATAGGGGTTAAATCGGGACTTCGTGAAGGCCAATTTATGTCACCTCTACTGGAGATAAATTTGCCAGGAAAAATTTCATCCTGAGGCTTTCATTCGTGCACCAACTGAATTTTGTAGGGGTGCAGCTTTAAATCTTTGTGTAAAATGCGGAAAATGATGATCTATGCACGTTTAAAGCAACAGCACGCTTCCGAATCGAAAGGTCCGGGTTGTCACGAACAGACTGAGTAACACTGTCTACGTTTTCGAACGTGCTCGAAGACCTTAGACGCCCGGATTTGGATTTTTCCAGCGTTGAACCGGTCTCTTCAAACTTCTCGACCCATTTTCCAATGAGTCGAGGGCTTGGCGCATCGTTTAAATGTCGAACATGTCCCGAGAAACGCTCCATAGCGACTAAATTCCCAAAAGCTAGGGTACCGATTGACATACCCCCCGCGCCCCTCCGAATAGTTGCGTTTACGTAATCAGCAAATCAAATGTGAACTTCTTTTGGGACACCCTGTACTAACTAAACCTTTCGTTAGAAATTTCTTTTTTATGAATTTTACAGACGTGCATTTTAATCTACGTACCTACTATAGAATTGCCGTGATATGCGGATATATTTTACTCGAGCTACCTATAATACTATATTTAAATTTAATCAGTTTCTTTCTGTACATTTTGTTCTAGGCTAAATAGTTTTTAAGTACCTCTCGTTTTGCGCTAATCAGTGCAAGTGCCGATACGGAGAATGGGTGAGAAAGATCCATAAAAGTACTTATTTAAATGTCTTATTTGTTGAATTGGTGCCATATCAAAATGCGAGCGTGTTATTTTTCCCAAGAGAAGCAGCTTCAAGATATTTTCCCACTTAATACGCTTTTCGCTTGAATTCCAAGTAGACTGTTTTGTTTACGTCAGAAAATTGACAAATAATTTCTTTTGCAACTCGTTGGAAAGCTTCACTTCTCTCACCCTTCGCCTAGTGATTATGCGCGTGTCTTCGACTCTAAGGAAAAACTAATTTTCGCTAGTTTTCTGTTCACGTGTATCTTTTGCTTATGGCAGCTGGTGCCGCTAGCAATTAGATACTTTATACATAGTTCTACTCAGCGTCTGCGTCGTCGTCCTTTTCACTTCTCTCTTCACATGGGCTGACTGCTTTGTTAATTCATGGCGAAAACTTGTTTATTAGTTATGAATTAAGCTGTGTGCTCTGCTACAACACCAAAACACTAGCTAAAAGTTTTTCCCAGCTACTTAAAATAGTTTTGCGCCATACGTTAGTTTCCTTGGGCTGCGTGTGCGTGAAGAGTCACGTGAATCCTTCATACATCAAAGTGATAAATTGGGCTATGACAGCTACTACTCAGTTTCTTGGTATAGTATATTTATTCTATATGAAGAGATATTGTGGGATTAGTTGTAATTAGCAGTTGGTAAACATACTGAAATAGTCAGCTTTGAGGGAGTGTAAGAGAGTGTTAAGAATATGAATAGCATGAATTATTTTCGATACTTCTCAAAAACAAATTTGTATTCAAAAAAAGAGGACGAGAAACCATAATTTCCGTAGATAGAAGCTTTACAATAAGATAACATCAATTCGAATTCACGACATATTCGCTATCCCAACCAAGAAGCCGATAAAATCTTTAGATGTGTTTTGTTATCCTTCACGTAACCAAAGCCATAGACTCACAAACAAGGTGGTTACTAGTCTCATCGTCCTCAAGACAGCGAAATAACTCATAAATAATTTTAGGTTCTAAATAAAGGTTGTACTTCTTACACAAAATATTAAATTAATCTTTTATCGTTGAATCAGTTAAGTCACCTGAGCGCTCAGATAATTTCCAGTGCGACAAAATGGAGATGAAAATCTAATATTGCTAGTTCATAAGGTTTTCATTTGAACGCTATTTAACAGACATAGTAATTAATACAGTGTTGGGCTAATCAATCCGACATTCCCTTTCTAAACATTTTGTAGAAAAGAGATTGGGTGCTCTTAGATGCTTTTTGACTTTCCGTGTGGGCCGAAGTGAGCCAAAAAAATCTTAAAATAAGATTAAATTCTTTATTAAGATTAAAAATCTTCATTTAAGGAAACAAAAGCTTATAATTTTGGGATTAAATGTTTCGTCTTTAGACGAAATCCAAGTAAGGAGTCAATATTCGATTTCTGTGAAAGAAACGAACCGATCACCAAACCAAATCATGCTGCAACCGGCGGAAACAACCAGTAATTGGAAGGAGTATACGGCGGGAGTGACAAAATATCGAACTTGAGCGTTTCCAAAGAGGCCGAGCGTTGTCATCCAGAAGAATAAAATTTACAATTACAATTACAATTACAAAGAAGTCAGAGATAATTTCCGACTCCGGCTGAATATGACAGCAATTCGAAATACACGAAGGAAAGTTGTTATAGTCAAAGGAACAGTAAATTTCTATTTAAGTGTTGACTGTGTTAAAAAACAACTTGCAACTATTAGCATTGTTTCGAAAGGGCAATTCTAACCGGCAACTTACAACTTACTTACAGTACAGCACTATCATATACCAGTAATATTTCATATACGAGTATTACTGGTATATTCTAAACATTCTTATATTCTCATACAACTTTGGAATTCTTTTTGAGGTTTCTGGCACAATCTTCAAATGCAAATAACTTAATGCGAAACACTTAAATAAGGTATAACAAGATTGGTCTACCTGAGTACAAAATCGGCCGCTTCTATGGTTATATCATATAAAGCGATATTTATAATTTTTCTTACGAACGTCGATAATATCAAATATCAATATATTTTATCCCATATACCCAATATCAAAGAAAGTATCAAACACCGTTAAAAATTTTTTCTTGCCTTTTAGCATTTGAATTTTATAATTCGGTAGTAGTTTATGCAGATGTGCAGTGCGCAGTGCTTATTTGTTTTGTAATTATTTAAACAAACATAAAATATCTCATGTGCAACTTGTTCTTCATATAACAAGCTGTATTTCAACTTGTTGAGCTTATATGAAGCCACCATGTCAAATGACAAGTTGATTTTAATTGAAATGATAAAGTTTTTCATAAAAAACCCAAAAGTAGGTCGTGGTTTAGTAATATGCTTGCCACCAAAATGGAGTATTCACATCTATTTCTTTATATATGAAGGCGTTCATACTTAAGCAGCCGCCATATTAAATTTTATGTTGATATTTACTGTAATAAAAAGTTTTCATACAAAATTCCAAAATTGTTCGTAAAATATCTAACCGGGCTACCACTAAAAATGATGTAATTTGATACTACTTTATTAAACTTTTACCGGATATCTTAAAAATTGATGCCCAAAAAAAGCGCAACAATATCCAGACAGACGGACATGGCTAGATCGACTTGTCTCTTTGAACTGATCAAGAATATATATACTTTACGGGGTTTACGATGCCTCCTTTCATGCGTTACAAACTGACAAACCATTTAACACCATGTGTGATTAGTATAAATATTTTCATACTGGGTGCGCTATCATAGCTTTCTTTCGGCCTCACCGAAGCCTAATTTTGTTGTTATGGTTTCTTTCATCGATGAAGCGCATTTTCACTTGAATGGAACATGCACTACTAAGCTGACACCAATACCCGAGAATTGCATGACAGTCCTTTTCAATCACCAAAAGTCACAGGTGTGTGGTGTGTAATTTCCTCAGCTGGGTTTATTGGACGAAGGGTTTAGTGACAGTGAATTCAGAGCGGTATGTAAAAATGTGAATGTTGTGAGGGAATACGTCCAGAAACGCCAGAAATCTGCTTCATCAGTATATGGACAATAGGTGAATTGAATCTACATTATAAAAAACAAATAAAACAAAATCTTATTCATAAAATTGATATATATATATATATATATTGCGTTTTGAAGAAAACGGAGTTATGCTGCCCGACGCTGTATCAAACGAAACATTCTTATATTCGGACACAACTTTGGAAATCTTCAAATGCAATTAACTTATTTACTAATGACTCTTCATCAGATAACCGCGTAAACTGTGCAATGTAATCTAAAGAACTAAAATTAGATTTTATCTGGTTACCGGATCACTGCAGCGTTTTCTTATAATGAGCCGGACTGTCATCGGATACACGCTAGAAAACAGTCTTGGTATCAGACTATAAAACTATCTACATTCGACTTAGTTGTTGTTCATCAAAGACATTTATGCAATTTAATGCGATGCTACTAAATGTGTATGAAACATTTCATTATGCAGAAGACTTTTATAATTCGAGTAGAGAAACGAAGACCGAAACATGCCAATTGTACCTTGTATATTTACTTCAGCTTTAGATTTAATTAATCTCTAAATATATTCATTAGCTTGAAATAATCGCCTTGACTCGGCTATTAAAGCTCATTAGAAATTATATAAGTAGATCTGGAAACCATGATAAACGTAACTGCGCCGTAGTACGATAGTCTGAGTATGTTAAAATAAATTAGAGAACTTAAGTTTATTGCAAAAGCAATTAAAGTTGGTCTATCGAATGGTTCACATCAAAATTAATTACATTTTCCATACAAAATGAGCTGCACTCAATATTTAATGGCCGCAAATAGTCTACATACACACGCACTGAAGCCTCAGGACACCAGGCGCTCATTTCGGCGTCCTGCACGCCGTTTTATGATTTTTAAATAGCTGCGAGCTAATTTCGAAATTGCTTCCGCTACTTTGGTCCGTCTGTATCTGAATGTTTGCTTGTTTCTTTTTTTTCCTTGTTTTTAAGGACGCCATAAAGCAATCAAACATTTGCTCATCAATTATCTAAAGGAGCACTAAAACGTCGAAGTAAGGGAGAAGAACCATAAAAAAAAAACAAAAAAAAAAAACAAAAATTGTTTGAGAAAAAGCCAGAAACTTTTATTCAAATTAAGTTTCGGAAACATAATATGCAGGACCACAAGTGTTTTCAGATTTAACAATGACTTTCAGATACATTTTCAAGTGAATACGCAGATTTTAATGATGCTGCCGCGAGGGAACAATTAAAAGAATGTAAAATAGCGACGAAGACAAAGACGAAAATTGTAACGTGATCAAAATTTTTAATGCATAACAGAAAAAATCTTCGCCATTCAAATGGAGATCCTTGAGAAAAAGTGAAGAACTAAAAGCGCCTCCGACATAAAAATTAGGCACAAAAGTCGTAAAAATAACAAAATGCCCGCCCGAATAGAAATTTTAATAAGATTTTGCTTCTGAATTTTTTTTTCTCGTTTTGCGTTTTTTTTTTTTTTTTTGGTAATGACTTCGAAATTTAAATTCAAATAAGTAAATAATTCGCTGTTGTGGAAAAATCAAAAATGCGGACATAAAAAGTTAATGACAGTCAAAATAAAGAAATTGGAGCAGAGCGCACCAAATTAAATCACTGGAAAATTGCTTCCCGAAAAAATCTTTATGACATAATTTGTTGCATGCAGGAAATTTCAATTAATTCGTTGCGTTAATTTGAGCATATGCGTTTGTATTGTTGAGAAATTGGAGGAATGCGAGGTATTGAAATATACAAATTAATACTGAGAGATGGACCATTAAGAAGCCCATATGAGGAACTAACCAAAGTCCGTGGAGTTGCTGGTAGTTTTTAAAAAAAATTCAAATATAGTAGACGCTTTGCAATTGTTTTACGACATACAATTTTTTTACTTCAGAAAATTCGATCGGCATGGAGACAAGAAAACGTGCCATGCTAGTTTGAAGAAATGCCTCCACCAGCGCAGCAAGAAATTCGTTATGCTTCCGACGTCAACTCTGGCCAGTATACATTTTCATTATAAAACAAATGTTCCATGCTTCAAACTGTTTCCAAGTGGTTACGAAGATACTAGACTGGACATTTTTCGGTACAGATCGAACCTCCAAAACGACCAAAATCATTGACCGATGAGAGTAGAGTTACTCTGGCAAAGCTTAAAGTTGACGAAAATCTACGATTGACACAATAAATGATTGCTGAAGATCTGCGAATAGATGTCATGGCTGTGTCGTGAATATTACACGAAGAAATCTGCTCAATGGGGTCCAAACATTTTTCAATCAAGTCGAAAAAAAGGCTCTAGTTCGTTTTGCCCAAAATATCCAAAGATAATTCCAAGACAGAAGATCTACTAAAAACTTTGATAAAAATCTTAGCATATGATGACGCAAAACTTGTACACTGAGCAAAAAAATTGAGATGAAATGGTAATCAAATTCTAATTTTTTTCGCTCGTAAAGCCTGTAGCTGTTACAGACGTTCGTGAGATTTCATTTTTAGAACTCTAATTTCGAATAAGAATTGTGAGCGCCATTTAACGATTCTCTGTAACTGTCGAATATCACCTGTTTGTTTGTTCACAACAAAGCTGCCAACTTACAGCAGTCATATTTTTGCTCATACTTTTACAAGTTAATACTCTATTAATAAATGAGATTGTACGCTTTTCATATACTTACTATTCAATTATATTAGAACATCGTACAGTTTCGAAGTAAATTTCAAGCAAGTTAGCATCCCCACTGTTTGATTGTTTTGGGCTGCTGACAAAAAATTGCATTTAATTTTAAGAGACTTCGTAAATCAAAATTAGTAGACTAAACAAATAAAATGTTACAAAACTGCCGCTTAACATACATAGACTAACGGGCGTGGCCCGCCCACTATCTGGGGTACAAACCATACAAACCTATGGTCCACTTTGGACTTTTTGTAAGAAAAACTTTTTTATTAAAGTCAATATTAGGTTGAAATGCGATATGTAGCCTTTTAAGAGACAGCCGCTAAACATACATAGACGGTTGGGCGTGGCCCGCCCACTTTTTGAGGTAGCCCCCATACAAACCCACCGTGCAATTTTGTTTTTTTTTTATGAAAAAAATCCTTCATTTAAATCAATATTAGCTTGCAATTTGATTTTGTGGATTTTAATGGAGAACCGCTTCATATACATATACAAAGGGGCGTGTCGCCCACTTTTTGAGGTAGTCACATATAAACCCACAGTTCACTTTTATGCATTTGTATGGAGAACGTCAATATCAACTTGAAATTCGATATGGCGGCATCTTACCCATCTACTACATCGCTTCAGACACATCTACTAGTGAGCGTGTACCACCCACTTTTTGGGGTAGCCCCTATTTAAACCCCCACTTTTATGTATTACAATACTATTTAAAGTTTCGTGTGAATGGTATTAGAGCCTCGGTTCAATCGGAGTTAACGTTTTTTCTTGTTTTGAACACGTTTTGCACATTTCATATAAGTTAGACATAAAAATGTGGCAAGTTAGAGATCGTGAAAATTCAAACCGAGTTTCGAGAAAAAATGGGTATTATAGTGGACAAGCCCCGAGATGGAGGAAGAGGATCGTCCAATGACGGAAATGTTGCAATAAAATTTTTTTTCGAATGCAAGTTTGGCTGCCGACATCACAGGAATAAGTGAACATTTAATCCAACGTTGTGCAACGTTATTGCAAGCTATGGTAACGGGATATAAAATGAATGCTGCCAAGTTTAATAAATATGCCATAGATACTGCTAAGGAATTGATAAAAGCGTATCCGTGGTATTATTTACCTGCTTCGGTTCATAAGGTGCTAGTTCATGGTTCTGCTGTGATAGAACATGCACTAGTGTCAATCGGAGAGCTTTCGGAGGAAGCTGCAGAGTCAAACAGTAACGAAATTAAAAAATGTATACCTCAGCACAGCCGAAAAATTTCACGAATCTTGACAAACACCGACATAATGAACACACTACTTTTGCGTTCAGTTGCATTCATAACAGGGCAGAGACAACGTGGAAAGCAAGAAAAATCTACGTTACTGGGATCTGTTTACGACTTACTTGATGACACATTATGATTTTGTGTTAAATTATGATTTTATTTTTATTCATATTACAAATATTTTTATTTTATCTTTAAACAGATAGTCGGATAGAAAGACAGACGGACATTCGTTCGTCTGTCTTCTGTTTTGTATAGGGGCTACCCTTTCTAGAGGGCGGGGCATTGTTACATATTTCAGTTCTTACTCCTTACAGATCTCACAAAATTTAGCCCGATGTGATCATTTGAAGTATTTTTGGCAAATGGAACCACTGTGCGCTGGTATTGCAAATTTGAGTTCAGCTTTGATTCTTGTCCAACCAATATTAAATTGGATTGCTCTTTTCATTGTATGGTTACCTCCAAATTTTCCATTTATTTTTGCATATTTTCCTGTCCTTGCTTGAAACTCGCCAAATTTTCAGGTTTTAGTTAATCGTCTAATTTCGACCTAATAAAGCCAAAAAAAAAAAAAATACAATATAAAAAATTGTATGCTCTGTTTAATTTGGAAAAATACCCGTTATGTCTCTGCCACTCAATTTATTTAAAGTAAAAACAAAATCTCAACTATTTTTAACAAAACCAGCATAACTCAAAAGTTTCTTTGTAGTGTTCACAATAAATCATCATACAAGATATGAACAAACCCAGAAAGACAAAATTCAGAGTATAAAAGATATAAACCACTTTTTGGTCAATTTATGATTGCTACACTTATCAACTGTGTGCGCAGTCTTGCTCTTTCTATCTTTCTAACATCGACACTGCACACCTTTCCACTTAAATCGCTACCTCCGTTCCCTCGAACCCAGACACAATAACTAATGTTGCCCATATAAAAAATATAATGACGACTACTGTCTGGTGTCTTTGTCCGTTTCTCCGTTTGTCCGTTTGTCTGTTTGTCTGTCTAATTGTCCATTTATAGTCCGTCATCTGTCTGATGCTATCAAGTGTGTTATTGTGGTCTTAAAGCGCCCCAACTTACCCCTACTCCCCTACAAATGAGAAGCACTCAAACCAATGCGGAACATGATCGAATGAAGGCGCGAACAATATATTTTTGATTTTTTATAATTATTTTTTAAACCAAATTTTGTTCAGTATTTTTCCTTCAATCTAGCCTGTCAGTCCGTCTGTCTATACGTCGTTTGTGGAGTGTGCCATTAATTGTTTTTTGGTAAAGAAAAACTTTCAAAAATTGTGTTTTGATAAATGTTGCGCGCTTCGAAATATTAATTACACTTGTGCTTAAGTTGTTTTTTTGTTCGTTCGGTGCTTTTTTATACACTTCATAAATTGTATAATCCAGAGCTCTTTTAGTTTGTTGTATAGTCTGTAACGCCTAGAATGGTAGTGCAGAATGTAGATATTATTGCTTTTGGAGAACTATTTTTTGTTGTTGTTTTTGAGAGCGTCTTAATTGTTTTTGTAAGAATTCTGTATCTAACCATATAGATTCTAAACTGTATTAAACTTGCTTATATATACATAGCTACTACATCAACAAATAATGAGGCTGTGTAACAGGGCCCAACATTATCAACATTTTTCTTTCCACTGGCAAATGTACGTTGTCGCTAACATGTGAGTGGCAAAATGATATTTGATTTATTTAAATATCAGCTGTTTGTGGTCATAATAATATATATAATATTGAAAATAAATCGGTCATTTCAACGAAGTTCACGTAATTCGTTCGGTGCCAATGGCAACATTATTGAAGAATATTGAGAATACAAACAACATTCTTAGCATTCCCAACATTCACCGAATGTAAACTTGATACATAAACTTGAGATATAAATTTTCTATAGACAGAGCTACCAAACTTCATCAACACTTCTGTTTCACTAAGGCTTGGAACTGGCTGGAACAATTACAGTCTCGATGTTATACTTACTAATTTTTACTCTTTATAAACTATATTAGACAGTGTTATAGGAACTCAACTACGACTATGTCAAATATAAATTGCTGTAAGAGACACAAAGCACCCTGCTTCAGCTCAGAGAACACGACGGGGCTTAACTGCTGTGAGTTTCATGACACCTCAACATACTCAGGAACGATCAAGCCGATGGTATGATTTTTTCGGTTTTAGCGGCAATATAGTATATATCTCCGTAAGGGGATGAACAGAGTACTGTGCTCAAACTCAATGTCAAAGACAATAAAAAAAGACATGCTAATACAACCCATGTAGATCACAGAACACCCTATTCCGGCTAGATAGAAAAACAGACTGATGATCCTATTAGGATTTTATTAGGACTGAAAAACAATTAGAACTAATTAAAAATAAAAACAAAAAATGCTTTCCCACAAAAACTTAAAAATAGAGGGAAAGTTTGTATAGGGCTACCCCTTTTAACGAACCGATTTGCACATATGCAGCATATTTTATTAGGATTTAAATAAGATTCAGCAGATTTGTATGGAGTCTACCCCTTAAAGTAGGGTTGGTATGTTCATTTAAAACTAATTATATGAAGAGGCAAAAGAAAAGTTTAAATATCAAAATTCGACGTCTCTATCTTTTATAGTCGCCGAGATCTGTTCATTCAAACAGACTGTCGGTCGGACAGGCGGACATGTCTAAATCGCCTCTTCTTCCGATGCTGAACAAGTATATATATACATTATAGGGCGTGCCATTCCTCCTACACATACCAATACAACTTTAAGGGGCAGCTCCCATACCCTTTTACCCTATGGGTACAGGGTATAAAATGGTTTACAGCGAATTGCCTTACACAGCAACTCATCTAATTCAGCAAGCACTTAAATTGAGCCGAAACGTTTCAGTATGCATGCATATACAATTATGAAAACGATTTAAAACTTTTTGTAGGATATAACAGCTTCGGTTATGCTGTAGTTAATGGTTTATCTTTTCTTCTTCTAATTATTTCTTCACTCTTTGCTTGATTTGTTGTTACGTTTCGATTTCTGCTTAGCAACATAAATCAGATAAGTTTGATTTTTAAGGTTTTACTTTTTAAAGACTCGGTAATTAATGTTAGTATGTCAGAGTTCAATTTTACTTGGCCATTAAAGTTGATTTATAATTTAAAGTTAAGTATAAACTATAACTAGATTAGTGAAGTATGAAAGAGGAGTATAAATTGGAAGATAAACTTAATTTGGACCTAATATAAAAAGATGTTTTATACTTATACGATCTGCTTACAATTCGAAGATATTTAGGTACACGGACACTTATTAAGTTTTATAAACATGCTCTGTAGGTGAGTGAATAGTTAGTCAGTATATTTCTTCAAAATCGCTGCTGTTAATACAGAGAATAGTTTCGGATTGGATGGAAATATTTTCTACTTCAATGCAGAGCCACACTTAGTTTTGGATAGTTTGGAGAGCATATTGCCAAATTGAAATGCGTATCATTTCAACGAAATCACTTCCGAACAATCTATTCGGATTCGAAAACGGAAGCACATGGATATGTTTAAAAATCACTTTTGAAGAACGCACAAATTGAGGTCAGTACAGCTTAAAGACGTTGGAGTTGGATGCGTTATTGAGTCTCAAAATCCGCACTACGAAAATCTTGTGTCCTTCCTGCCGGAGCACATATATCTAATGCTGCCGTCCACCTTGGCAGTTTACAGCTTGGAAACTTTTACGATTGTTTATAATTATAAAAATGTTATTGAATTATTTGAAACCTTCTTTAGTAATAATAGACAGAACAGCAATCAAATGTGCTCTATGCGGAGGTCACCACACCGCAAATTATAAAGGCTGCGAAATTTATAAATAAAACTAAAAATTCAACGCTATCCACCTCTAAGTGAAAAAAACGTAGTCAAACTCAATTCAAATACTGAAATTAAAAATAATACCTCCTCGAATATAACGAATACCGTCACCCCAGGTGTAAGCTACGCGAGATGAGCTTAAAAACATGATGAACATGATTTAATCCAACAAATGACGAACATCTTGAATGTAGTTACACTTTTACTAACTAAAATTGACAGTCAAAATGGACGATAAACTTAAAATAATAATTTGGAGCGCTAACGGTCTTCGCCAACACCTATTGGAGCTGCAAAAATTCCTATATGACCAACTTACTGGCCTTCTGACACAAACAAACAGCCGGACTTAATTGACTTTTGTATAATTAAAAGCTTTAATCAAAAGGATTTTCAAATAGAGTCTAGATTTAAACTTTGTTCAGACCACTCACCGATCCAACTTAATTACTCATTGTTAGTACATAATGAAATAAAACAGTAACAACTAACCAACCATAAGACTGACTGGGAAGCCTTTCGAGAGTATGTAAATTTACATCTCGACAAACATATACCCCCCAAAACCACAGACAATATAGAAAGTTCTATTATTTATCTAAACGACACTATTATCGAAGCAGCTTTTAAGGCAACACCGATAGTTAGCCGAAAAACTAACGATACCACTACACCCTCATCAATTCGACAAATGATAAATGAAAAAGGCACATACGTAAAATATGGCAAATTTCTAGGTCTCCAGATAATAAAACAGAACTGAATAAGGCAACAAGAGATCTTATAGAAGCTTTAAATAAGCATAATAACGCCGCCATCACAAACTATCTTGAGAAATTAACACCTACTTCTGACACAAACTACTCACTGTGGAGAACAACAAAAAACTTGACTAATAAAATTGTTCACTGTCCTCCTCTGAAGAAAGACAATGGCTCATGGGCTAAAACCAATTCCGAAAAAGCAAATATACTAGCAGATCACTTCGAAGACGTTTTTCCACTGGACACTCATGTAGTGAACTTTCAGGAGTCTAATAGTCAACATAACCAATACAAAATTAAGAAAATCACGATTTGAAAAGACAAATAGCGAAAATTGATGACAAAAAATCTCCAGGCTATGTATGATATGTTAACAGGACGCATTTTAAAGAGAGTCGCAGACAAGGCTATACAATATATATGCATCATTCTTAACACAATGTTAAAACTGGAATATTTTCCAATACTTTGGAAAGTATCGCAAATAACTGCGTTACCTAAACCTGGCAAAGATACGACAAAACCGTCATCCTATAGGCCAATCAGTCTTCTACCGATATTATCCAAAGTGTTCGAAAGAATTTTATTTGATCGGCTTGAACCAATTTTGATATCCAAACGATGCATCCCAGACCATCAATTTGGATTCCGCCGAAAACATTCCACCATTCAACAAATCCACAGAGTGACTAATAAAATATATGCGGATTTAGACGCCAAAAAATTCTGCATAGGTGTTTTTATTGATGTGGAAAAAGCATTTTATAAAGTGTGGCACGACGGCTTACTACACAAGCTAAAAAGTATGCTGCCAACTCAACTCTATAACTTAATTAAAAGTTATCTAAATGATCGATAATTCCTTATTAAATACAAAGATGAATACTCGTCTCTAAGACCGTTTAAAGCTGGAGTTCCACAGGGTAGTGTTCTCGGACCCCTGTTGTACAGTCTGTACACAGCAAACCTTCATCGTATCCAAAAGACGAGTCGGCCATGCTAGCCACGTTTGCTGATGATACGATACTACTCTATGCCCACAACAATATAACTACTGCTATTAAAATCAATGATCAAAAGACAATTCAAGTTATATATACTAATAAAATAAGATACACTTCTCAGCCACTCAAAACAAATAACAAGGAAATACCTATTAAATCTGTAGCTAAATACCTTGGCATGTACATTGACAACAAAATAAATTGGAGGTATCACATAAAACGAAAAAGGGATCAAATAACACTTAAATTTAAACAACTATATTGGTTCCTAAAGAAGAACTCAATTTTGACGATGGAAAATAAACTCTTGATCTACAAAGCCAGTTATGTTATGGGGCACTTCAAAGAAGACAAACATTTCAGTTATACAAAGACAAAAATCAAAAATACTTCGTAGTATAGTTAACGCGGAATGGTATATTTCAAATTTAGATATTCATAAAGATTTGCACGATATTGCCAATAAATGACGAAATAAAAAACTACAGCAGAAAATATCAAACAAAAGTCGAAATGCATTCGAACCGAGAAATAAGTAACATTCCTACCCAGGAACTACTAACAGCCAGACGCCTAAAAAGACTGAGACCAATAGATCAAATCTAATATATGTTAAAAAATAAGTTGATCATAGTTTCGTTAACACAATTAAATAATTGAATATAATAATATATGCTTGTAAACCACACTCCCAGCAGACAGGATGATAGTGTTCACCTTGTCATTCTGACCCTTATTCATGTTAAAAAATGTACTTAGTATCTTTAAGATAGTTGTACGAATAAAATGGGAAATAAATATAAAATCTTTAGTGGCACTATTTGTTCAAATTTCATTCATTTAAATTCTGAAAGAAACCCGAACATTTCTGATCTTATTTTACAATCTATAAGAAAAGTTTTTCAAAATTCACAGATCCAAACTAATACTATCCATATCAAACTAATAAGTAGCCAATAAGTTAAGTTTTAAATGTTACTAAATAAGCCCTCTTATAGTTAAAAGCAGAAGCCAAAAGTTTTTACAAAACAAGTCCCAACTAACAACGGTCAAGTTAAATTCAAGGGCTGACAAAAAGTTAATCACAATTAAACAAAGGCTGCAATTAAGACCACTCGTAGATGTCAAAATGTCGCCCACTCCAAACAAACTCATAACATATAACTATGTATCTATATTTATACCTATGCCATATTCTACATACACTACAATATGATATAATGTTGCGTGCGTGTATGTTGATTGTTTGTCCTGTGGTTTGGGGGGTTGTTTGTGGAAAAGCGCATCAATGACAATATTGGGAAAACAAAAACCAATGTCAGAACAAGAACAAACATTAATTTAATTTATTTGCGTATAATAAACCACAAAACACAGTACAAAAAAAAAAAAGTAATAATAATTGAGGAAGTAGATATAATGGCTCGTCTCATCCTACTCCACTTTATCCTTAACAATATGTAATGAGATGGACCAACGTTCGGCCTTACAGATGAAAATTTTGAATTATGCGAGAAAAATTGATGATGGAAAATTAAAAAGCGTTGATTTCTCACACGCAGCATGAGACGCAGCAGACGGGGTGCCAACAAGCATACGAGGGTTGTTTAACAAATCTTCAGAAAATTTAAGCGATGCTGAAGCAAACTAGTCTTTTAAACGTAGCAACTTACTTCATTAGCTTCATTAGATTAGGACAATTCAATTAAATTCAAAAAATACATCTTGCGATATTTACGCAAGTTAAAAAAGGTAAGGAAATGTATGACGCGGCAAATAAAATAGGCTAATTGTATTGTTTACACAGCTTTGTCAAATTCATATGCAAATTTTCAACAGCTAACTAATTCAAGGATCCAGCTTCAACGATTGATTGATTTTGCCATGATTGATTAAATAACAATATAAAGCTATCTAAACGCTGTGCTTTGTACAAGGTGAAAATACAAAAACAGCAAAAATGTCGAATTTTATTACTATTTTTGAGGAATCATAACTTTGGAACCCTTCCATAGATTTTGTTTGTGTGTAACTCATTTTCTACGTAAAAGTTCAAATGGGCGGGACACGCCCATTTGTAAATGTGTATGCACTAAAATCCACCAAATCAAATTTCAAGCTATATTGATTTATATTAAGAATTTTTTCCATAAAAAACACAAAATTACACGGTGGGTTTGTATGGGGGTAACCCCAAATAGTGGGCGTGCCACGCCCATTAGTCTATATATGTTAAGCGGCTATCTATAAGTTGGCACCATATCGCATTTCAACCCAATTTTGACTTCAATAAAGAAGTTTTCATACAAAAAGTCAAAAGTGGGTAGTAGGTTTGTATGGGAGCTACCCCAAATATTGGGCGGGTCCCACCCATTAATGTATATATAAAACATCCGACCACTAGCAGTTACCATATCAATTATTAAGTTGATATTGACTACAATAAAAAAGTTTTTCATACAAAAAGTCAAAAGTGGGCGGTGGATTTGTATGGAGGCTACCCCAAAAAGTTGGCGTGGCGGGACAATATTGACACTCTACTAAACTGCAACAAAAAGAAGTGTATGTGCAAAATTTCAACTGGATAGCATTAAAATTGGTCCCCAAAAAATGCGCAACAACATACAGACAGACGGACATGGCTAGATCGACTCGTATCGTTGCGCTGATGAAGAATATATATACTTTATGGGGCCTCCTTGAATGTGTTACAAACTTTCAAACTGATAATACTATGTGTGAGTGTTATAAAAAATGATTGCACAAAAACTTAAAAATGGGAGAAGATTTGTATGGGGCTACCCCTTAAAGTGGTGTTGCCTTGTTAATTTGATACTAATCATCTGAAGCGGTAAAAAACGAGTCTAATTTGAAGTCAGAGACAGAGACTTCAAATTAGACTCGTCTTTTACTATCCAAAACTTTGTTATGACAACATACTCTCAACATACTCATGATCACTTGGGTTGTCAAAATATCGATATTTCCACATTTTTATATTCTCTATGGAAAGGTAACAATGTACCAGTATATTAAGTCTGTGCAAAATTGTGCAACGCGTCAAGAGGGGCGTTTATTTCATTATTTCATACATATGCATAATCCCAAATTTTATTTTCATAATCAGTCATCGCTTTGAAGTTGGGTTGTCAAAATATAGATAGCCATATTTTACTAACCCCACACCAAAATTTCACGATTTCCGCACTTTCTCTTAGTGTGTAAAGCTGCATGTAAAAAAATATACAGCTTTGATGTTTCACGCAGATGATTGTCATATTATTTACCACAAAAAAAAAAAAAAAAAAAATTAAAAATTACATAAGCAAACGTCTAATAAATCTATTAGAAAAGTATTAATACATATAAAATATTAAATATTAATTTCCAAACATTTATTAACAAGCCCTCGTAGCAACCCTCTTGCACGTTAGAGGGCATATTTAGCCACCCCAAAACCCATCATCAGGCTGCTTATTACGCAACAACAAATATAATCACACACACTCTCAGAACTACACTAGCAATCGCACACACACACGCACACACACACACCATACATCAACGTCACACACAGCACACAAAGAGGTGAGTGTTGAAGTACATATTTTGATGTGCTGAGTAGTGTGTGCGGGGATGCTGTATTTGGTGGTCCTTCCACGAAAACTTTGCTCTCTCTCTCTCACAAACTCTCTCTCGCTCTCACTCACTCACTGAAGTAATTATACAAAAGTGTTCGTGCATTGCAAACTGTTTGTTGTTGTAATTGTGTTTAACTGTTTTTCATTAGTGTTGTTGCTTTTGTTGTTTGCATTTTTATTACACAACTAGGCCTCATGTATCCTGTCTCCTTTTTCCACTCCATCTCACTGTTCTTGCACACACACAGACACATATACACTTCATCATTATCCTGCTACGCTACCCTGTGCGACTTGAATGTGCTTGTTGAGTGCTCAAGTACTGTGGCAAATGCGTTTCAAATGCAATATACTCAATGCACTATATGAATACAGGGGAGCGAAAGAGATAGAGTGAGATAAAAAGAGTGAAACAGATAGAGAAATAATTTCACATCATACTCGAGTACTTGTTTCAAGTATATTTGTACAATATACAGCAATCTGAAATAGGCTTTCAAGTACTCAATCTGAAAATTTAAAAAAAAAAAATAAAAGTTCAGTCGAAAACTGTAAGTAGAATGAACAACAATTAGGAACCTTTTCAAACTAAATCATTATATTATAAAATATAGCTTTTTACATTATGAACCATATACGTATGTAAGTATGAAATTTAATGGACACACGTGTATGTATTTACATACGTATCTAGAATACCAACATACCAATTACCGTTATTTCCCTGTGTCTAATATCAGACTAGCTGAAAAATTATAAATTTATATTTCAACTTACATAAATTTATATTTCAACTTACATTATTAACATAATTCGCAAGTAGTTATTACATGCTGTACTTTAAGTGATCGAGATCTCCTTGCTTGGTTTATCTTAGTTTTTATTTTTTTATTTATTTATTTATTTATTTATTTTTTTTTTTTCCAATTTTTTACAATATCAATCCAACCGTAATCTTCTAGCAGCCTTGTATGTTCAAATGGAAGAGAAGTAATTAGATAATTTATCAACGGATTATTTCCTCTTTAACACTTTTTTTTTTATATAAAAGAATATTTCTTCTTTATTCATTCTGGTGGATAGACCAGGACTAACCCTTGACAAAAGAACTGCATTTTCAAAAATGAACATTTCCCACTTCGGGGTGCTAGCTTCACAAAAAAATAATTAGTATTTCAACAGTAATTTTCTTTTTTCTTAATTTTTGGTGGGTAGGCAAACGAAGTTTAGCCTTGGACAAAAGTGGGCAAATGAGCTGCATTCAAAGAAATTCAAGTTTCACACTTCGGGGTACCTACTTCACGTGGCTCGTTATAGCAGCTATTTCAGCTTTGAGTGCATCAATGGTCTTTGGCTTGCTGGCAAAAACTTATTGACTATGTTAATAAGTCTCTCCAACTTTGAAGAAAAATGGTCCGATCTTAGATTTTGAAAACACTCCGGCCTAAACAATGACTTTCTCTATGTGCAATGGTGTTTCTTGAACGATTTGTGCTCCCCAAATTCGGCATATTTGTTTATTGACTCCGCCAGAGAGTGTCCCAAAACGTCGACGCTGCCAATCACAACCCACAAGCAACAATCTTTGAGTAAGTTGCACTTTATATATCGAGCTATGAATATCTTGCTCTTCATAATCCTGCTTAGAGTCGTTCCGCTCACTTTTAACTCCTAAGATCGGCGTCGATTTGGATTATCGGCAACACTCTCCTCTTACCTCTTCAAGGTTTTCATTGAAGCAGACTCTAGCGAATTGCTACAGACCGGTACTCAAATCAAATCTTCGCCAAACTACAAATTGTTTTGTCTAAAGACGCCGAATTTCTCCTATATTTTTTACGACGGTTTTCACAATTTCCCGATTGTTTTCAATGTAAAGCGCAACAATTTCAGCGCGTTCTTTCGGTGTGTAATTAATCATAGATAAAAAGATATTGAATGACGTTTTAGAATCGTACTCATTTGTTGAAATCGGCAAAAAAAAATGGCTGAGTTATTCAGTGTTGACTTACCGAATGTCTAGATGGCGCACCCTGTAGCTTTCGATATTTAAGAGTTAGTTAGATTTCAATGCCTAATTTTAACATTAATTTCTATCAAATGATAAATTACCATAAGATAATAATATATTTCAGTACTTGCTCTGCTAGAAACTCTACTTATGTAAGACTTTTATGTTTGTATTCAAAACAGTTTTTTAGTTTGAAGTAAGCATCTTAAGACTTAGACCAACCACAAAAATCTTATTTGATGTAATGATCTAGTAAGTTTTCTGTCATTTGTCAATTGGTTTCAAATATTCAACTCTTTCGTTTTTCTATATAGTTACATATATCTATAGATACTTTATTGAAACCATTCATCGCCTTCGCATTATATATATTATATGTACCTACGTTTGTATGTATATATATATATATATATATATATATATATATATATATATATATATATATATATATATATATATATATATATATATATATATATACATGCATATAGACTCGTAGTTATACTTTCATAAGTCTGTGTATCTCTTTAATGGCATATTCATCAGTCATTCGTGATAATATCGCTCGCTCATTGGGACAGACACGACAGACAGACAGACATATACATACATAGATACATATATGTACGATATATATAAGTAGGGAACGTAACTTTGTTCAAAACAACAGCGGACAGATTTGGAGATAGGACAGAATTGACAGACAGACAACAGCCGACTTGCTTATGATAGTGGCATTGGCTTTGGTTGACCGTTCTTCGGTCTGTCTGTCTGACTGTATGTCTGTCTCTCTTAAAGACCCAGTGTTTTAACAGCCAGACAAACATTGAACATATATATATATATATATATATATATATATATATATATATATATATATATATATATATATATATATATATATATATATATACGAACCAACAAATAAACCAATGCGATATAAACGAACTAGCGAACAGTCAGCGTCATTTAGTTAAGTGGCAGTTGATTGGAACCAGTCGTCATCGTTTGTCTGACTGTCCGTCAGTCTGTCTATCGCTGTGTCCGTCCATATGTTTATAGTGCCCAGTTTACACGAGAGTCGATTGAGAATATTTATTAAAGCTGTTCGAAAATTACAGTCATTTGGTAAGTTTATTTATTTCGTTTATGAAATAAAAGCTCATAAAATTTGATATCGAGTCACAGTAAATACAACATTCTAGAAAACTAATGTATCTCATTTAGACAGTGTGTTTCGAATGATAAGCTTGAATTAAACACTCCAAAACCAAAATGTATAACAAATGTACCCAAGCATAAAAAATGTTGTGTTTGAGATATCCATGCTTGGACTCCAGTTTAGTTGTCAGAAAAATGGGAGTCTTCTTCGCTACCATATCTTCTTCGCAGCTAGGTAGAGCCAAATCTAAAGCTGCCAATTCTTTCATAATTGTTAATCCGGGTTCCTAGAGCAGTGTAGCTATAGTCCTCATGAGCTCGCCACTGTGTATTCATACTATACCTGCTTACAATGAAAATAAGTGTATATCGAAATATAGATACAAAATTAATAAAATAACATAAAATGAAATAAATTGCTGAAGATCTCCCAGACAGAGAGAGCGACAGATGGACATGAGTAGATTGTCTCGTCTATCTTATGAAGAAGGTTAGGTTCGGTTAGAATGGTCGGGTAAGTGACAAACACTCACCTAGCACTAATGTCGCACACGTCCCGTTATAATACCACATGAATCTCCTCTATTTTAAAAGTTATGTCAGATATGTCATTTTGGAAGTAGTACCCCAGGTGCCTAAATGTTATCTTGGACAGTGCGCGGTAGTAACATAGAAAGTGATGGACAGTTTTGGGTTCCTTGCAGTTATCACAGCTTCTATAGATGTCTTGTGTGGGGACTTATGTCTCCTCCAGAATATAGTTACATACATAAACTATTTTTGGTGTCTCCAATGCCTACTTCAGTGTGTTACAAACTTTTGAACAAACTTATAATACTCTTTTCACACATCGCTTGAAGCGTATTAAAAAAACTTATTAAGTTTTTATCTGAATGGGTCGACAGCAACTACTACTCTGACTGTTCATTCTTAAGACTTTTCAATCCACTCATTTTGTTTATGAAGTTGACCGTCTGTCGTTGGCTTTGGTTTTTGTCTTTTGTTTAGTTTTTGTTTTTAACATAATTTTATTTAATTTTGTATTTTTTTTTTTTTGTACTCCACCTCGACTACACTCCTATCAGCAGCAGCGTCCATTGCCGTTCCAATGAATCTTTAACTATGCTGCGCCACTTCATTGGATTCGCTTCATGTTCGTCCGGCCTGGCCCGGTTCGGCCGGAGTATAGGTCTCTTAAATTGCTGTCATTAATGAGTTACAGATATTACACTTTTATAGCTGACAGACACGCTTATCCACTCTAATCGTGTTTCGCAGTTGTCGCTACGGCTGCTGGTTGGTTTGGTACCAAGTTGAAGTAGATTTTCAACTGGACTGGCATGGCCTGCAGTTGTAATCGGCCTCTCAACTCTCAACCCCGCCGACACCGTCACCGAAACCGAGACCGTCACCACCACCATCATCACAATCATCATCGACATCATCTTTTACTGGTTTGCTACTGTTTGTTAATAATGGCTTTCATCTCAACACTGTTGTTGTTTTTGCTTTTTCATGCCTCACAGCGTTAAAGATGAAGAAAGACGTCTTTGGGCAACTTGTATTGTATACAAGACGAAGGAGGAAGGTGCTGATGGCGGCAGTCTGGGACAGCTCTTCATCAAAGACTTAAGCTATTCAATCGATTTGTGCGCATTTCGTGGCTACTGTTTTTATTTTCTTACCCATTCCATCTCAACTTCAACATTAAACCTCATCTCTTCATACAATTTGAAGTTGTTTTCTTGTGTGCCTTAGGTAGTTTTCTAATAGGCTTCTACTTCGGCTTTGGCTTCTACGGATGTCTTGTGCGCTACTTCTTTACAAAATATATGTGCTTTTCTACGTATATACACTCGTACTCGTAAACTCATCCAATGATGTTTCGCTTCATGGCTGATTGATTTTCCAGCTTGTGTTCTTCAACGAAGCTGGCAAGTCGCGCATTATTTTCGTCGGCTGGTGCCTAATTCCTTTAAATTACTTTAATTGATGACATGCAAAGGCGCATCGATCGATTCAACCATCCATCCATCCGTCCAACTAACCATCCATCCATCCATCCATCCGTATATCTATGTATCTATCGATTGATCGTTCGAGCAATCTTTTTCAACATTTAATGCTCGTTGTCGCAAATTATTTTGAAGCGCTCTCGTGCAGAAAATTCGTTTTTAAAGTTTTGATGTTTGGCATTTAGCAGCTTAATTTATGAGTAAGCAAACCAGCCAGTCAGCCGATTTGGTTTTGAGTTGAGCCCAGTCGATTTCACGGAGTCTAGCTCAAGCGTTAAAGTGATCCATTAGTTTAGAAGTAGAGTAGTGATTGTTGCTATATACTATTTTTCTTCTTCTTCTTTTTGACGAACTCGTTTGTAATTGAATAGTTAGTTAAATAATTTTTCAATTGGGTTACACATATTCCTAATGTATGAGTTTCTTTAAAGTTGCAAGACAATGAAGCATCGTGCTTATAAAAAAGTGTGAATAATTATCAACTTAGAGCTCTGTAGTCGAGACGTATCGTTTTATTATGCCTTGTACAGTTCAATGGTATGCAGTATAGTAAAGTAAAACGATTAAAATGGTATAGATATGTGAGATTTTAAATACGAAAGCTTTTAAATAGACAATTCATGTTGTGTCCCATGTTCCATTCCTTACTTTCAGACTTCGCCTAGACTACTGGAAGCGGAGATAACGCGCTCAAAGTGACGGTGTTGTGGGATCAGTCAAAAAATGAACTTCGAATAAACGTTTCATTTGATGGAAGACGTCTATGCTGAGAATTTATTTGTTCCGTACCAGAGTGTATGAGTGAGACGAACGGTTTAAGTAAGACGAACATACAGGTCCTACGAAATTCTTGGTTTCTAAAAGTAAAAATAAGCAAAAAAGAGCGCCGCGGTCTTCGAAATACACTGTACCCTCTTGGCTCTGTACCATAGATTATATGCTTTAGTACTGCAGAATATTTTGTGACAATTTATGAAAAATTAGACTTAATTAAATGTAAAAAAGAAAACATTTTCAACAAAAACTCATGAAATGGGCGTATTTTTACACGAGATTACCCTTTAAAGTTGTCCAATTTGGACCTATACGGAATATTTTGTATGGAGTGACATAAGATACGCGTATATTTGGCAGCTTTGTATGTCTGCTACTCCTATAAGTGGGGAGGGCATGTTCATTTAATACACTTTATCTGACGAGGGAAAATAGTTTCTGCAAACTTATGTAGCAAGCAGAAGGAGGCGTACCAGACCACATAAATTATATATGTATATTCTTGATCAGCATCGAAAGCTAATTTTATATATCCATGTTCATCCGTCTGTCCGATTCTGTGAAAAAATATATCAATATATCCCATCTCACTCTTAGGGGTAGCTCCATACAGCCCACTTTTATGTGTTCGTTTGTAGAACTTTTTATTCTCGTAGCCTATATACCAGGTGTGTGGCAAAAGAAACCGTTTTCCAAATAGATAAAAGTCACACGGAACCAAATCAGGCGAGTACGGTGAAGGATGCACCTTTCCAACGCATGTACCTACCAATAGGTGGCGCCACCAGAAACAGCTATTTTTAAAAAATTCTGTTTCTTTTGCGACATACCTGGTACAAACCAATTTCGATTGGGCTATACTATTAACAAATTCGAGCGAATGGTATAAAAGCTTCTGTTCCACGAAAGTAAACGTTCTTTTCTGTTGTTGGTTTAAGGTATGTAACATTTTGTGCAAGCGAACTTACTTGTTTTTGCCAGTGTTGTGTGAAATTGTAAAACTTAATCCTTTAAAATAGACAATATATGTATGAGTATCTCAATCATTGAAATGAAAGATCTGATAATCACAATTATACTGGACTGTTTCGGTTTCGGAAGGAATTTAGGAAAGTGATTTCGTTAAAATGGTTCATTATTCACATATGAGAACGTTTTGCGATTTGAATGCACTGCAGTGATCAATGTGAATTACACATACTCAAGAACAAGTGTATTTAAATCTCTTGTTGATATTTTTTTCAGCGTAATTACTATAATATTAATAAATATCTAAATTAATACAACATTTATGTCTTCTGTTTTATGCATTTTATTGCATACTTTCTTTGCTCGTATTAAGGCCATTTTTCTTGTAATGCACGGCTAATTGTAGCCTATACTGTTCACCCGTAATGCAATCGCCCGGTTGTAGCAGCATCAGATACACAATACAACTTTCGAACCATGATTATACGGCTTTGGAGTTGATGTTGAGGACGATAGCAACGATTAACTGGGTATAGCGCGTAGTATTTTTTCTTCTTGAGGTTATCGTAGCATATCCATTTCTCATCCGTAGTCACAATTCGATGTAAAAAACATTTTCTTTGACTTTGCCTTTGAAACAGCGTGTCTCGGTGTCAGTTTATAAGGCACCCAATTGCCTTGCTTTTGATTCATTCATACAGAAACTGTTTGTGGAGTCACACCCATGTGATTCTGCAAAGCTCCGTTTGTCTCCGATCTTCTTCGAGTAATGCTTCCAATTATTATTTGTCTTATTATTTGGCTTGTCTTTAACGCTGAAATCACCCTTCTTGAAACGACGAAACCATTTCCTATTTATCAGTTGGAGCATTGTCACCATAAACTTGCACAATTATTTGATGCGCTTCCGCTGCACTTTTCTTCCAATTAAAGCAGAAAACTAAAACCTCCCGCAAACGGAGGATTTTCACCTAAAACTCCAGGCGATGTAAACTGAATGTTATGGACATATGTCTAATTGCTCTGACACTACCGAAATCGGCTGTTGCTATGAAACATTCACAACATCCAGAGCCATCTTTTGAAAACGAACCGAATGTGTACCGAGGTTATAACAAGTGGCAAATTTGCATCTCTCTAAGAATAGAATAGAAAGAACCAGCTTCCGGTATAATTTTCAAAGACAAGAAAGTTATCTCATTTGAGAAACCCAGAAACTCAAAAAATTTGGTTCCTTTTACTTCAGTTACGTGCTGGCACTACTGTCACCAATTTTTCTATTTTTACGTTAGAATTACTAATAACAATAGAGAAGGAAAACCGTAATAGAAAGGTATTAATCAAACAAAACTATTTAAACGTCGGAATATAATTTGTCATCCTTTTTGGGCTTTTTTTAGAAGTTAGACGTAGAACATAAGAATACGGGTAGAATATAAGTTTCTTATGTAACCAAAAAAAAAAAAAAAAAACTGTACGTCTATCTCTTGATGCAGCTCAAAATAATCGATATTATAGTATACTGTACCGATAGAAAGACTAAATTACTGAATATAGCGAAATACCTAGAAATACGAGGGGTACTATTTATATTTCGGGAATAGCAAATAATAACAAACATTTTTAAATGAAAATGGCTTTATTGTTTTTCAAAATATTCCCCTTGATGATCAATATTCGTAAGAAGAAGAAGTCATTGGGTGCCAAATCAGTACTGTACGGAGGATGAGTCATTAATTCGATGTATTGAATGCTCAAAAATCGTCTTTGGCGGTTGGTTTTACGAATTTCTCCGAAGACTTCCGGCATACAAATGGTCATGTACCACTCAGAATTGATCGTCCTACGTTGCTCAAGCGGTACAGTGGCCACATGATCCATTCGGCCGAAGAAACAGGCGATAATTTGCTTCGCTGTGCTTCTTACACGAACAACTTTTGTTGGATTTGGCTCGTCTTGGAATACCCACACGGTCGATTGCTGTTTTGTTTCCGGCTCATACGCATATATCCATGATTCGTCACCTGTCACGATTTTATACACGTCTTTTGAAGCACCACGGTCGAACTTTTTAATCATTTCCTTACACCAATCAACGCGAGCCTATTTTTGAGCGATTGATAAGTTATGGGGTATCCTCAAATTATTTTTACAGTTAAGTGTTCATGCAAAATCGAATGTATTGAAGTGGAACTAATGCGCAAGGATGTCTCTATCTCACGATATGTCACATGACGATCTTGCATTATAAGTTCACGCACTGCATCGATGTTTTTGGGCACAACAACTGATTTTGGACGACCTTCACGGAATTCGTCGGCGACCGAACTACAACCACGATTGAATTCACTATGCCAGCGTTATACTGTGATTTTTGATGGTGCTTTATCGCCATACAAAGAACTGAGTTCATTGACCCATTCTTGTTGAGATAATCCAGGTCGAAAGTTGTGAAAAATAATCCAACGAAAACCTTCTCTTGAAATTTGCATTTTTTGGCCAAATTGCTTTTCTTAACTCACTGTAAATCACAATCAAACTTTATCAAAACTTTGTGAGTACGTTTATGCGAAAAAATGTTCTAACTTTATTATGGTGTTGCCAGATTTTAGCTTTTGACATTAGTGTTGCCAGTTCCCGAAATATAAATAACAGCCCTCGTAGCATACATCTACATATAACAGATGGACCAATATATGGCCAGTTCTTCTTTTCGGTAATAGGCGCAACATTTTTGCATGTTATGCTTTCGTATAACTTTGAAAACGATATACAATATAAGAAATAAAATATGAAGAAGCTTTTGCGATACAAAGTTTTCACAGATTATTGGATTTTGAAATTCAAACGAAATGTAATAAATATTGGGCAAATTTCCAAAATGTATAGAATAATAAATATATAAGAATACAGATGAGGGTTAATTATATTTTTGCGTGCTGTTCAGAATCTGAACGACAATCCATATCCAATCCATTCTTCTCGCTTTCTGTCCATCCCTTTTTTTTTAATTTATAGCGGTAAAGGTATGGTTTGGGGCATTTTTCTCCATCTGCAAATTAGAAATATTCAATCACAAATTTCCCATAACATACAGATTTGTCTTAGTCAAAATTCTAATTATACCCTTCAATACTCAATAGTATTATGGTTTTGTCACATAGTTTGCAATCCTTCAAAAGAAGCATCGGACACCCCATGAAATACATATATTCTTGATCTGCTAGACAAGACGTGTTGATCTAATCATGTCCGTTTGTCACAAAGTACGTATGTTTCCTATCTCCTCAATTATTGGTTTAAAAATTGGTATAGAAACTTTTTACAGCTAAAATATTGCGTAGAAGATCGTTGAGTACGCAGTTTTTTTTATGAAGGTCAAATTTTGTGTACACAAAAAGTTATTTGTGTGCACTCGCATTGTCATGTTGAAAAATGTTAAACCGTTGTGTACGAGATATTTTAATCATTTTACCGAAGACTTCCAGCAAACAAATGGTGTTGTACCACTCAGAATTGATATTTTCATGACTTTTTAATCAAACTAGTTTTTTTTTTTGTTGAAAAAATAGGCTACCATTTATGTCTTAAAGCTTCGTGCGCTACTTCTGATTACTAAGCAGTTATTTGTTGTTTACTTATAAGCCGTTTACATTTTTACATTGACCACACAAAATTTCATTTCCACATGGCATATCGTTCTTTCAAGGGACCAATTTTTTTTTTTCAGTTTGAATTGATATAAAAATTTGTTTATGTTTCAGCTAATCGAACAACTTACTTCAGCAGGGTTGTAGCCAACTGTAAAGTTCTTTCCAACGATGTTGAGAATATTAGCCAAATATTTATCAAAAAAGAGTTTTTTTCAAAGAACAAGACAAGGTTCTGCCTGTCCAAACCTATTCCCAACACATGAACTCCTTCACTAAATTTTAACATTTATGATAACAAAAGTAAAGTTTGTCCAAAGAAGATTTTATTATGAAATTTGTCATGCGGGAAGGAATGATTTAAACTCTTGACTGAACATGTGCCAACTGTACCAACTCCCGTGTGTGGTGAAAGGAGAACATCATTTCACACCACAATCAATGCACAAATGACTGACTTGACTGCCACAATGAAGTAATGAATAAATGAATTAAATTTATGAATGAATGGACTTGAAATCAAATAAAAACCGGAAATAGCAGCAACCAAAGTGCCGCCGTATGGCCTTCTGACACACATTCTATCTACACACATCCTGAGGAACAAAAGGACAAAACGGCGAAACAAAAACGGAATATCTAAACAAAAAAAAAAAAAAAAAAAAATAATAATAAAAAGCTTAAATCGAACAAAGAACAAAGCAAAAAAAAACTAACCACGCCACATAATCGAAAAGCAGCAAAGGACTAAAAATAAAGCAGCATGGAAATAATGCCATTCAGTTCACCCTAAACAGCAAAAGGACACGAACGCGAACAGCTTCAGTGCAACAAAGAGCGTGTAGTTTAAGGCGTAGAAAAAAAGGAGAGGAGAAGCGTCCCAATGCGAAAATCCTGCAAGAAAAACTTGAAATTCTAGCGAAGCCTACCTGCTACAAGAAGCTATACAAGGATATGCGATTGCATCATAGGCATTCCAGCCGAATACAAGAATACAAGAAGAAAAACAAAGGATAATAAAAAACTGGCACAAAGTGAATCATCAACATCATAAAAAAAATAATATATAAAAAATCTGGCAGCAAAATAAATAAAATGAATTTGCATAAATTTTTTGCTTTTGTACAGCTTGACAGGATATGCAGGATAAAGAGCAGCTACAACAACAAGCAGCACAAAGAAGTGACCAACGTGACGTAGGAAATTTATAGGCGAAGGGTGAAGCGCAGCGAAGGTATGCGAGGAAAAGGCAACGGGTAAATAAGTAACTATAAAGCATGGTCGCCGCACAACACCAATAATATCTCAAAGGACATGTGTGCGTGCGTGCTGTGAGTGGCAAATAAAGTTTACATGTAAAACGCGCACGCAAATCAGAAAACCAAAACAACAAAAAGTGTACTTCAGTATAACAGCAGCTTTAATACGCTTTAAGTATATCAAGATTTTTAGTGTATATAATTTTAGCTGGTTCAAGGCAATTTATAAATACAATATTTCTTTGACATACTTTTCTCAATGCGAAGAGAGAAAAATAACAACTTTTTATTACACAGAAAAAGGTTTAAGCCGAAGAAACACGTGTTTCGAACTCAGCTACGAAAGTTTTCAACAATCTGCTTGGCAGACCATTGGAAATTCTCTCTGATTCTGGTTGAATGTTGCAATTTCAATGATTATTAGTAACTTACTTCTATAATTGAGAAGTTGCCATTTTCAGGACCTAATTGAATCAGTTGATTGTATGGAGATTATATGCTATAAGGAAGATTGGTACCTGTTAATAAAATAATTATAAAATTTCGAGAGTACTGCTTGGATAAGTACGAATTTGGCTATACTAAAACGCCTAATTGGATCTTAGGATTGTATAGGTACTATATAGTAGAGTGAAAACAAAGAGAAGAACTTCCACAGAGTCATTGAAATCGTTTTCGGTGTTTCAAACATTGTGATAAACTTTTAATATCTATTTCACATGTAGGGTATAATAATATCAAAACCAAAGCAGTGGCGTGATTAAGTGATGAACGTGCATACATGTCCGTGAGTATACGATATGTTGTACATACATACGTATGAGTTTGTCTGTGCATCATCATGGACACATGTAGCGCTTTATTTAGCTTAAACATAAAACGCGAGTGAGGTAGCTATATAGAAGGGTGCCTGTGTACACAATCCTTGCAATCTTTTAGCATAAACATGCTTAGGCAAAAAAATTAAAATAAAATAGCCACATGGAGTGAACGTTTTGTTGCGCTTTAGCAAAGCCGTCCGCATTCAACTACGTCGTTCTTAAATCGCCCGCGTCCAGCGGTATATATACGCCTGTTGATAATGTACCCCTCCCCCCTCTCCCGACAAACTGCCGACCTACTACTACTACTACTACTAAGCGAATCCTGACAGAAAAAACAACCACCGCTTGCCACCACCAACACACCACGCCAGTAAAGCGAAGCGAAGCACTGCATGGCAACAAAATGTGCGCTTTACATTTCCGCTTTAGAGTTCAAGTCGAGCGTACAGTGAGCGAAATTATAACACGGCTTTCAAGGCTTTCAACAAAGACACCGAAAATGAAGTTTTTCAACGGCCTTTCTGAACTGGGTATCCAAGCAAAAATCGTTCGTCTTTGCATGATGACGCTATCACACACTCAGAAAGATTCGTCTGGGTAGGAAAGAACCTCTCCGAGTCCTTCAATACAAATAGAACTGATACTTTATCGTGCCACTTTTTAACCTCCTGATAGAGTACATTCTACGCCACTGCCCATACACAGAACAATAGGGCACGATCTTCCGTAAGGAATTGATTCTACTCGCGTGTATTGATGACATTGACTTCATAGGCACGAAAGAAAGGTGAATTAGAAAGATGTTTTTGGAGACTCAGAAACAGTCACGTCTCATGGGCCTAGGATTTTTGGACCCATTACAGTTGTCGATGAGTTTAGGATCGTTATAAACCAAATAATCCAGCGCATAAATTTGCAGCGGCTGCATCTCATCCGGATGAACCCCGAAGCTCCCACACTGAAGATTTACGCGGGGAACCTAAACGTAATTAGTGTAAAACGTCAGAGGGCGCCGAGCTTACCATGGCACGACCATATCTGGGCCGACTTCAGACAACTTGGTATTGCCAAGGACTGGCGCCAGCGCTCTAACGACTGTGGCTGCTGGTGCGCCTTATATATGTACTTGTAAGTGGTACAATATCTTATACTTAAAAAAAAATCCCTTTAGCTCTTGAATAAAAATGACCGAGCCCGAGCGGTGTACTAAATACATTCGGATTTTTTGGCTTACAACGTTCCTATCCATTTATTCATATACTCATTATATCAATATTATCTAAATTAAAGCTGTTTTAATAGAACTTGAACAAATGTTTGGACTGCTAAAGTCGAGATGTCTTACCATAGTTCCACTAAAAAAGTGTAATAAAGAAATTAGGACAAAAGGTACAAATTAGATGACTGATTTTATGTCATCAAATGTTCATTATAATAAAATTGGGTCCTTTGCTAACTCAATATATGAGTTTTACGCAGAAATATACTTACTTACTTATATAGCCTTGCAACCGTATACGGTATGCGGTATGACCGCACGTAGTAAGGCGCACCTGCCGCCATAGTCTTCTGCGTACAGGTGCTAGGTTTTTTAAATACCAAGAAATACCAGGTGAGGTCATCACACAACTGGTTCTTCTAACATAAGCTCGTCCTCTTTGACTCCATCCATTAATTAGGTTCATGTTCTCCATGTAAACCTTCCATAGAAATATATGCTCTATAAAATGGATAATATAGTATAAGTTTAAAGATTTGTACTGTAGACTGCTAACTGGGCATTTATCCGATGTTATTCAGTCCATTATTACTATTACCACTATTACTACTATTTTTATGTGGTTTACGCTCTTGAGCTAAAATTAATAATTGATTGGAATACCAATTCTTTGCTCAGATTAAGGGTTCTTACTATAATTCCTAAAACAGTTTATCGATAAACTTTTGTCACATATTTACGGGTGTTCTGGAAAATGTAATTAATCGTGCCAGCTAAGATTTCGTTTAAAAGGTATTTGAAGATCGTTTCCAAGTTCATTTTTAGAGAAGTCATACAACAAAAGTTTCTTAGCATTTTAGTACAATTTTATGCAACCATGCCAAGGACATAAACACAAAACTCCAAACACAAATAAACTTTTCACTAACTCGTCCAATAATAAAAAAACAGAAACAAGAAAGATAAAAAGAATGGATTCACGACTGCAAATAAAAGTTGTCATCCGACTTTAAATATGCTGCGCGGGAACCACACGAATCTAAAAATCCAAGTTTGACCAACAGACGGAGCTAAATCGACTCAACTTTCGATGCTGATCTAAAATATATACACTTTATGGAGTATTCCATGCCTCCCTCTGCCCTCTGACAGGCTATAACAATAAAAGAAAAATCGTTAAGTTCGGTGGAATTAAAACTTTAATACCATTCACATGAAGTTTTAAGTTGTATACTTAGCAGGAATAAGAAAAACTAGTTGTAAAACCTAACAACATCAACGTGTGTAGAAAGTTTGTTAGAGCCACCCAACAAAGTGGGCAGAACATGCCTTTCGATAATTATGTGAGCTGTTCGTCCATTAGAAGCCTCCATATTAAATATTAAATTGAATTTGCCTGTAAGCTGAAAAAATTTTTCGTGCAAAAGCACAAAATTGGTGGGTTGGAGAGTTACACCATAAAAAGGGGGAATCACACCCATTTATATATATGTTAAGCGTACGTCCATAAGAAACAATTTTATCAATTGGGTGTAATATATAATTTACATACAAAAACCCAAAAATGGACAGAGGATTTGTGTAGAGGCTATCCATAAAAGTGGTCGGAACACCTGGGTCTGTCACTTTCTTCTGTTGATTGAACTTAATATATACCTTTGCCATATGGGTACAAAGAATAAAGACTACAAATAAGCTTAGGCAATTGGTCCCTGAAGATGCATAATACACTTTGGGGTGGGTAGTTTTAATGCTTTACATATCGGAGTAGGATGACCTTTTTATTTTCGATAAACAACATGTATAGATATCCATTGATTTCAAAGAAATCCATACAAACGATTTGAAGTTTACTAACATCAAGGGTTAAGTTAGTCGTCATTTTGAGAATTTATAAAAAAAAAAAAACAAAAACTCAAAGCATGGCAAAGATCTTTGTTTGCTGCCTCATTCACACTTTTAATTGGCTCTACAGCATTAACCATTTGTGTACCATAATGTCCGCAGACTAACACTATTTCTATGCAATGGTGAAATTGTAATTGCAGAGTTTTTTGTTTTTGCATTCTTGATGGCGTCTGTATTTAGCGGTTTTGAACGATCTAAATGGAATTATTCTTGCAGTGTATTCGCATCCTTTGTCCTGTGCGCTGCGCTGAAAAGAAATAATAGAAATCGAAAAACAGAAAAAAACAAAAACAACTAAAACGTCAAACTGCGCAGTTGTTGCTGTTATCATGCTTGTTTTTCTTAATGTTGTTGCTTTTGTTGTTGTTGTTTGTGGCTTCTGGCTAGCTTATAACAACAACAACGACAACAACAACAACAACAAGAACAACACGATAACCAACAACATTGTTGCACGTCTCATTCCATCATCTCGTCCTCGAATCGCCTTTCATGCTCTTCTGATATTAATAGCTTTGGACAGCTTTATAAACGCCTTTCGGGGTTAACATGTTCAAGTGGTATTCATATTTTCCACTGACCGACCTGTCGCTTTTGTGTTTTGTCAGAAATGTTCTCGTCGTCCTCGTAGTCCTCCATCCTCACCATTGTATAGTTAAGTGGAAAATGTTGAACCAAAAAAATAAAAAATAAAAAATAAAATATAAAAAAAGCTGCAATAAGAAAGAATACAACACATACTGATATAAAATGGACTCGAATAAATATGGGTGTGGGCGTTTAGAATTGGATCTGAATATGCATGAGGAAAAGTATGGGTCAGAGAAGAAAAAAAAAAAAGAAAAAAACGAAAGTAAAATAAAATAAAAATGCAAAAAACATGTTTATTTCCGGCAGCCGACCGAGTTTGACTTTGAAACACAACTCACTGTTGCTTTTCTATTTTATTTACTTGATAGCCTGTCGTTCAGGAACAGCAGGATAGATATGCTGAATTTGATTATGTTTATAAATAAGAGAGGCAAAATGAAGATTTATTTGCGGAAATGACATATTTTTTTGCATACATTATGATTATATTTATAATCTACATACATGTATGTGGGTAGAATTGAAGTAATACGCTCATAATTTACACTTTCAATCAGATATACTGAAGGTTTATAAATTACTACAATATAAGAACTAATCATAAATTACTAAAACTGATTTAAATGTGCCCAATACACACAATACATCATTTGGAAAGGTTAAATAAGAAAACTGATGAAATGATTGTACTATGCGACTTTTATATGTAAAGGGTATTTTTTTTTAGAACTTAGAACTTCAATTAGAATATTAAGATTACATAATTTAAAACTGAAAATTGGCTTCACTAGAAAGATAATTTCATGACAGTGTTTAAATATCGTATGATTTTGGGTATGTAGGCACCGCGGCTGGCGCATCTGGCGTTTATGGAAGTTCAACTTTCGACCACTATACTTCAGTAAGTCGAATGTTTGATACGCTGTATGGCATGTGGCGCCATCCTGTTGAAAAAAAACAAAACATGTCTTCAATAAACATTCCAGTGAAATGGACAGGAAATATTCGCTAATCATGGCTCTATAGCCAGCCTTATTTTGAAAGAAGTCAGCACCAATGATTCCATCAGCCTATAATGTGCACCGAAAGTAGTAATTTTGTGTGGATATAATGGGGTTATTTCCTGGATTCTCTCCACTTCAAATGCGGCAAACTTCCATTTTCAGTCCACTGACCGAATGTACGGTGCATAACGTAAAATTTTCCATAAAGTGGATGCACACAGCTCCAATTCGACTCATTTGGGTCCTCCTTGTACTAATTCTTCGGTGCGCTCTGTACGACGTTTTTGCTAATGCGTATTATCATTTCGAGTTTACATGGTGAGAAAACGATCCATAGTTATTCAAATTAGCCGCACGGATGAACGATTATATCGACCGTAAATGGACGTAACGCACGGTAATAAAGTTGCACAATGTACAAACGCTGCGCACAATTGACAATAGAGTTGCCAGATCTGTTCGATTTAAGACGATATATACTTTAGCGGGACTGCCACGCATCATTATGCCTGTTACATATATTTGCAGAAACTTAGTATACCCTTGGCCCTCGAAAACACCTTTATAAAAATAAAATATCAACTTCTATAGAGCCGAAACTTCGAAACTTCAATGCTCTTCCCACGGCTTCTTTTCTCATAACAATCGAGTTTGAAATTAATATTGATTGTAATGAAAAAGTTCTTCATTGAAAATCCGAAAAGTGGAAGATTGGTTTGTCTCCACTAAAAGTGGGAGTTACCTGGATAGGTAAGGTCTAGGAAAGAAAATCTCAATACCTGATTTCAAATAAACGCAACGGTTTTCATGTCATTTCTATCGGCACATTCATTGTTAGATTTGTTCACATTGCTGCATACGCTTCAGTTGGCTGTGAATGCGATTTTAAGAAATCCCAGTTATTCAAAAGCCATTTTTGTTGCCAGAACCCTTGTGAAAAAGCATCGCACGCCATCCATAAGCTACCTAGTGATAGAAAAGAATTTAAAGAAGCCACCAATTGATTGCCCTACTCGTTGGAGTTCGACCTATATGATGCTGGAGTATCTACTGGATAAGAATGTGTATGAGTTCTGCGCTTACTTTGCGGTAGCAAATACCGCGAGAGAAAGAAAAGTCTGGGATACTACTAACGAAAATTGCAACGACTAAACTTCAAAGTGAGCAGTTAGTTTTGGGCGACTTTTACTCTATTTGGCTTCATTGTAAAATTCAAATTGCCAAAAAAAAAAATACTGCTTTAGCTAAATTTTTAGTCGCCGAATTTGAAAAACGTCAGTCTACTCTATTTGAGAACAGTGCCTTTTTATGTGCCATATTTTTTAGACCCACGATACAATGTAAGGCTGACTTCTGAACAGGAAAGTATTTGTATACAATCAGCAGCTTTGACAGAATTATATTCCGTTGTCCGTTGCTGAATATGTGCCACAAATTGAAGAAAGTAGTGCTAGCTCAAGTAATTTATCTGGAACTGGAGACGAACTCGATGCATACATGGATTTGTTTAAAAGGAACCGCGAAGTTACAAAAAGTAATGTACTATCAAAAAATAATAT